>MU676033.1:0-51657 GCA_026770625.1 Nicotiana glauca
ATAAAAATTCCATTTTCCCCCTACTATTGGAACTGGGGCAGAATTTTGAGGAGGACCCTCAAAATTCCGAAGTTATTCTTCAGCCACTCATCACCAGGGAAGTCACCTCAGTAAACTGGGGTAGAATTTTGAGGAGGACCCTCAAAATTCCGAAGTTGATTCTTCAGTCATTCAGTACAGCCATCAGAAGTGCCAGCCTAGTAAATTGGGGCAGAATTTTGAGGAGGACCCTCAAAATTCTAGAACAAGAAAGGTTGCAATGCTTTGAACCACGTCGCAGTCGTTGGTTCATTTAAACAAAACTATTTTCTACTTACGTTATATTTGTTAAACCATGCATAACCATGATAGCTGTTGTTTAGCGATGCTACTCCAATGATGCACGACGACGGAAGCCACGAAAGAGTGGACTAACCTTTCCCCTTTACAAAACTCACGATTTTCTTTTGATGCAGGCACCCAAGTCACAAAGTTACCAAACATGTGACGCAACCGCATCGAACCGTCGCGCCTATTCGCATTGGCTATCCGCACGCAATGGCCCCAACAGCCGCAATATCACGATCAACTATCAGCTAAGAATTTTTTGTTCTTACTATTCGCATTTATCTTATTGCATAAGGTTACTTTTCTTCCTTCCAAGACTAAGCGTTGTCTCTATCTGCATTCCCTGCATTGCATAAGGCTACCTTTCTGCCTTTCGAGACTAAGCATTGTCTCCATCTGCATTTCCTGCATTGCATAAGGCTACCTTTCTGCCTTTCGAGACTAAGCGTTGTCTCCATCTACATTTCCTGTATTGCATAATGCTACCTTTCTGTCTTCCGAGACTAAGCGTTGTCTCTATCTGCATTTCCTATATTGCATAAGGCTACTTTTCTGCCTTCCGAGACTAAGCATTGTCTCCATCTGCATTTCCTGCATTGCATAAGGCTACCTTTCTGTCTTNGTCCTGCAATCGGCTGAAATACCGCCATTTACATTCTTTTGCATCGACTGAAATATCGCCAAACTTTATTTAAATTCTACATCGGCTGAAAGATCGCTAGTTCATATTTAAATCTCCACCATCATCTATACCTATGTTTTCGGTCGGCTAAAATATCGCCATTTACATTCTTTTGCATCGGCTGAAACATCGCCAAACTTTATTTAAATTCTCTATCGGTTGAAATATCACCATTTACACTTTTTGCATCGGCTGAAATATTGCCAGAGTATTATTTAAATTCTCCATCGGCTGGAACATCGCCTATTTATTTAAATTTCTGTCGGCTGAAATATCGCCATTTACGCTTTTTGCATCAGCTGAAATACCGCCAAATCTTGCATCTCATGGGCTGAGATATCGCCAAACTGTCTAAAGGCATCATCGTTCGGAGGCATCATCCTCATAGCCCAAGAACACCATGCCATGGCCCGATGACCCCACTTTATATCCTGCACATCATTATTCAAAGGCATCATGGTTTGGAGGCACCATCATCATGGCCCGAGAACGTCATCTCATAGTCTGAGGATGTCATCCTAACCGTTCGAAGACAGCATTCATGGTCCAATGGGAACTTGCATCACGTTTAAGTTAATGCACAATATATGCCTATATTTCTCACTTGCAGGTACACCGGTTAGCAACGACCGTCTCAGCAGGAGCGATCCCACTCCGGTTCCCGCAGCCGATCAGACTTCAAATACCTCTTGTCACCTATACATCGTGCTCGTCTCTTTCGAATCGCCATCGGCATGTTCCGTCAATGGTTCCTGAACTACATTTGGCCTGATTTCTGTAAAACCAGGGATATGTAGGCAGCTCAGAAACTAGAGCTCGGTCAAATTCTTTTCAAATTGCTGCTTTCGGTCAAAATTAGCCATCATATCTTTACCCGACAACTCTTTCATCCTTTCCGGGTAAAGAGGGGAAGCTGTTGATACCCAATTTTTTCCTAAGTATTTTTTATATCCAAATATTTCCAAATAGCATATTGGTGCATATATAAGCACACACAAGAATTTTGGCATTTTTAATGATTTTTAAAACCAATTTGTTGCCTATTTTGATACAACAAAATCCAATATTTATTCTCAAAATTATCACTCTTGGTGAATAATTTATTTTATTCTCATATTTATACCAAATATAATTAAGGTGATTTTTGCACATTTTTAACAAATTCATTTGGTATTTTTTAAGCTAAATTGCATATAATTGCAATTATAGTCTATTTCGTAATTGATAGCATTTTATAATTATAAAATCAATCCCAGCATTTTTAAACTATTGTTTATATAATATTTGTTTACCCAGTACTTGTAATTTGTTTTTAGAATCATTATTGCTATTTTATAAAATAAAAATGGGAAAATTGGCTATTTACGATTTAGCCTCAATTGTGTTTCAATTTTAGCCTATTTTTTGCACCCCAATTCACCCGCATATTGAACCAAATTGCCCAGCCCAACTACCATGCCAACCCGACCCCTGAGCCAATCACCCGAGCCAGCCCGTGTCCCTTTTAATCTGAGCCGTTGATCATTTTGGTCAACGGCCCAGGCTCCCACTTACCTTAATTAATTCCCAACGACCCCCAAACCCTCCCCATTCTCTCAAAGACCGCCGCCTCTAATCCCTCTTATCTCTCAAACGCTCTCACCCACCTGAAACCCTAATAGCCGCCTACCCCCTCTTCGACCTCAAATCACCGGAATCCATAGCTAATCTAACCATGGATGACCTATACTCACCACCTACTGCTCCCACATGCCTGCTCACTGAAGATTTAAGGATAGACCTCAAGGGTCTTCATCCAGACCTTGGTCGATTCAAGATTCTTTGGCCGTTTCCGGCCTTGCTACGGAGATTAGGGTTTTCTGAAAATGGCTCCTAAAATGTTTTCTGATTCTTTTACTTTCCCTTATGTGTGTTTATGCTCGTTGTTTTATTTCCTATTACGTTCAAGGTTGTTCTCTCTTTTCTTACCGGATTTCTACAGAGATTCTTTTACATTCTGTGTTCACATGCTAGCCTAGGTTGTTGACTTACTTTTTCCTATATGTGTTCAGGCTCGTGCTTTAATTTTATTTCTAAAGTTCCGCTGATCATGTTCTTGTCTACCTTTGTCTTAACGCTTGTGGTTTTCTCTTGTTTTTATTTCTGCATGTCTGCATATCTCTGTGACCCTTTGTGACATTCTAGAACTAGCATGTCAGGAATCTTGGTTTCCTTTGAGGTTTCTGAATGTTTCTTCTGAGTTTATTTGCTATGTATTTTATCTGGTTCTCATTTCTAAATTGGTTTAACCTCGCATGCCTGATGTTGTGCACTCTTTATATACGCTGGTTGTCCCTCTAAAAATAACTTTCAATCTTAGACTAATTTTAGGCTTCCTTGTGTAAGGTTGATTGATTCTTTCCTTGACTGATTTGAGAACTTTTTTTAACCTTTCGACTCCCCTATTTCTGGCTGGGTTCATTGTTGATTTTTGAATCCTTGGTTCCCTGATTTACTATGTATTAACTGATTAACCGTGTTCTTGCCTTATATAAGCTGACCGTGTATTTCAAATTTTTCTTTCCTTAATTAAAACCCCTATGTATTTATCCCTTATTTGTATGCTATGCACAATATTTTTACTTGATCTCCTTGCTTAAATAACTCTTGCCCTTTACCGTTCAAATTTGAATTCCTCAATTAAAGGGATCTTCTGGTATTGATTGAAGAATGATTATTTACTTACCTTGTTCCCTGCCTGATTTCAAAACTATAAATACTCTCCTCCCTTCTCTTTGAACACACGAACACAGAACACAATCTGAGTTCATAAGTCACTCTCACTTAAAAAAATACTCTCTCTATTTTACTTGTGCTGTTGTGAACTTTGTATGCTCTACTTTCTCCTGCACTCTTTTGCTTCTATACTGGTATGTCTCAGTTAGTTTACATGCTTCCACCACAATGTGTTTTATTCCTGTTCACTTCTGTCCAATTCTTTAGTTGACATTTGCTGCTAGCATATTGTAACATGTTCCCCTTTTCCTTTGTAATTCAGTATTATGTATCCTGCCAGTTGCTTGTCAGGAATTTGATCCTTTATGAATCCCAAACCCTCAACCCCCTTTATATGTGAGTTATAGTTCAGGGCATGACAACACTCTAATATTGTTGTCCATGATTTTGGATTGGATTCTTTGAATCCCAGACTCAATCAGTTCCCCTTCCCTTCCCTCCTTTATGTGTTTTTGAGCTTTAGACTTGGGTCTGGCAGTGTCCTAATCACTGTCCAGACACTAGTCTGACCTTCAAGGGTCTGCTCTTGATGTGTTTGACCAAGCAGGTGATCAGGGGTGTGCCAGCCTACTTTATGGCTAGGTATGTCCACCACCTGTCATGGCTCCCCAATTCCCCTTTCACTTTGCACTTACTCCTAGCTATTAAGTTTTGCCCCTCCCTTGCAAGCCATGCTTTGGAACCCCTGAGCTCCCTCTGAACTTGGATGCCCGAGAGCTTGCTCTTCCACACTGCACTGTTTCTATTCTAATGGTATCTTTGGTGTAAGCAATGCCGGGAGTCCCTGAGATTCCTTGGAACTTTGAAACACCCTGGACAAAGAGAAGGCTTTGGAAATCTGGATCCCGAAAGTGGCTCAATCGCATATTATTAAACATTCAGGTTGAATTAGGCTGCTCGGATCTAGCTGTTAGCTTTTGATGTACTTTTAATTTCCAGTTTGATTTATTGGGCTGTAATAATTTGTAATAAACTCATGGGAATTTAGTAGAAAAATGGGATAGGGTTTATTTTATGCACAAAGGGTAGATACCATGCCTATAGGGGTTAATTTCTAATTCTTCCGCAAATACACATATGGAGATCATATTTGTAGGCTCTTGCATTTCTGCATATACAAATGTCATTAGGCAAACCGTTTATAGGTTTAATAATATGGTTGCATATAGACATCATGTGCATAAGACTTCTGTTAATGTCTGAAAAAGTATTAAAATCAGCAAACGTATAGAAAGCATGCCTATAGGAAATCTCAATTTTTAACAGCATCATTCGTTTTAAAACAATATCAATTACTGGAACTCGTATCTATTTTACTAAAAATGGTAATTTTCTACCTCTTTTTCTGAAACCTGCTAAAATTGGTAAAACTTTTTCTATAATCAATCTGCACTTTCCTGAAACTCGTAAACCTTTTAATCAGTCTATATCTTTTCTAAAACAACTAGTAACTCTTTTTCTAAAATCAGTCTGCATCTTTTTTCTGAAATTCGTTTCTCTTTGATAAAACTGATAACTCTTTTTTCTAAAATCAATTCGCATCTTGTCTGAAATTCATTTCTTTATGTCAAATCGGTAACTCTTTCGTACCTTTTTCCCTGAAATTAGTAGATCCTCTGCCTAGTTTCTTTTTATTCAATACATAGACAAAAGGTTGGCTAACTAATCATTGGGTCAGTCTCTGACAAATGTATCCGAGTTGCCTGATGCAGGCTTTCTGTCTAAATATGTGTGCTGAACCAGTCCACTCGCTGCTTAACTTTAATTTAAGACCAAATCAGTATTTGTCAAGGCATGGTAAACTATATGCTTATTTGATTTCTGGGGTTTATTTGAGCCTTATTTGCTTGTTTATTCTTCCTTTTATTTGATGCTTGTTTTGAATGTCGCGCTAGAATTTTATACTTTAAACTCCACAAAGGCCTTCATCCCTTTCTTTCCTTTTAGGATCAGAAGTTCTAATACCCCAGGATTGATAGGATTGGGGCGAGTAGTAGCATGCCATAAGTAAACTATACAGTTCCGTGCTTTAATACCTTAACGGGGAGGGAAGGGTAGACATGGAGGTGATGATTACACGATAACACTATGTGTACGATTGGATACCAGTGTTGTGCGAATAATCCATGTAATGTATAAACCTAGGACTCCCCTCTCCTTTTATTATTTTTTTTCAGAACTTTAAAAGCTGTTGCACTTTCAACTTCTGTTTCTCACACGATTTTTTTTGGTTTGCTTGCACCAATTGCTTGACTTCTTCCCTCTACTTGCATGTTTCTTTTACAACTAAACTGCTTCCTTTCTGAATTTAAGCATTTCTTTTAACCTTTTTGTGCTTCCTGTTATACTTGTTAGTTTATTCGCATTTGCATTCAAAGTCACAATTGTAGCATGGCCGGGAATCACACTAGTGGATCTTGAGGGGTACCTAACGCCTTCCCCTCAAGATAATTTCAAGCCCTTACCCAAAACTCTGGTCTGCATCTTTAATTATTCAAAAAGTGTCCTAATGCACTATAATCATTAGGTGGCGACTCTCCAAACTCCAAAAACCCAATTCCCAAACGGGATAAGAGTTGTCTTCCCGAATGTCGTGAACTCGATTCCGATTTAGGAAAAAAGGGGGTGTCGACATCCAGTTGAATAGGTTTGCCACTAGCTGAAGCAAGAGAAAAGAGAGATTCTTTTACAAAATAGGTAGGTAATAGGTCTGGGAAAGAAATCCATGCCATTGCTATTGGGGTCTCCTCTCCAACTTTAAACTTGACACCATAAATCAAGGGACGAATCTGAAATTCATGGCCATTCTTATCTTGAACATACTGAGCTCCTTTCGAGGTGAAATCAACATAGTCCTGCCATGATGTCATTCTTATGAGCACATTTCTATCACAAAAATATCCAACGCTACACTCACCCCTAATTCCACATTGAGAGGGACTAATGCGACGAATTTCACTTAAATCTGGCCATCCATATGCAAATTTTCCAACCACTGCATATTGTAATCCTTCAATGACATTCTTTGTTTCAACTTCTGATTCCATAAGCTTGACTACATGTTGCCCATTCAGAATTGCTGCGCGACGCAAAGGTATAGGATCAACAGAAGCTGCATGTCGTGTATGGAACCATTGATTGTGGTAGGTTTTAAAATCTTTGAGTAATCTAATGGTTGTTGATTGTTGTTTGCAGTTGTGGGGGGCTGACCAGCCATAGAAGGAGGCTGGTCGCCATTGGTGGAGGCCATTAACGACCTCAATGGAAGTCGAAACCAAAAATTTCCGGATTAGAGATGCTATAGCTGTTTAGTTCTTCAGCAATTTTGAAGTTTCACATACATCTGTATTAATTCTTCAGCACCTTAATAAATGTATTGTATACAAGTAATGCTTCAGGGTATCCCAGTTAATTCGTGCACTATATTAATACTGAAATCCCAGCTAGATTCTCAGCTCCTTAATAAATATAAGAAGACAGTCCACTATATTAACTACGATGAAGTTGCTTGACACTTAAGCAGCTGGTTTTGTAATTCGATGCTACAGTAGTTCTGAAAATATTTTTCAAGATCTACTGTTGATTTCAGTTGTAAACTTGTGAATCACATTTAAATGAAAGCATCCAATTTGCTCTTCAACAATCCAACTTCAATAACGTTACAAATTAACGTTAACGTATGCAAGACTGATGCTACAGTAACTCGATCACAAGAATTCAATATCTGTTTGATTGGTTATGGATTTTTGAATAAAACCAAATGGAGATTGTTCACAAAGAAATGGAGGTTCTTTTGACACTAGAAATGTGTAATTCCATTTTCCAAACGTCAGTTTTAAGGACAATGAATAGTGACAAAAGTACTATTCATTGTCTTCCTAGAGAGGATTGTAGAATTTCCTAAAAAATTATACTGCAGTGGAGGTTCACAAAGAAATACTCTTCGTAGGAACACTTTGTCCCCAATTGTGAACACTAAATCTCTTCTTCTCTTACCAGCATAAAACTTTTGTCTACGTTGAGCTGTAAGCAATCTCTGTCTGATCAACTAGACCTTGTGCATAGCTTCTTGTACTAGGTCGGGTCCCAATAAATTAGTCCCACCAGCTTCAAACCATCCGATAGGAGAACGACATCTTCTAGCATACAATATTTCGTACTGTGCCATTTGAATACTGGACTGGAAGCTATTGTTGTAAGCAAATTCAGCTAAAGGTAGATAAGCATCCCAACTACCTCCAAACTCAAGAATGCAAGCTCTCAACATATCCTCCAAGATCTGTATAGTACGTTCAGACTGCCCGTCTGTCTGTGGATGAAATGCAGTACTAAGATCTACTCGTGTACCCAATGCTTCTTGAAAATATTTCCAAAAGTGTGAGGTAAATTGTGATCCTCTATCAGAGATGATGGATAGTGAAACTCTGTGAAGCCGGACAATCTCGTTCATAAATATCTGTGCATACCTGACTCCACCATATATAGTCTTCACCGGCAAAAAGTATGTTGATTTTGTCAGTCGATCTACAATCACTTATACCGAGTCATAACCTTTAAGGGTTCGTGGTAGCCCGGTGAAAAAATCCATAGTAATTCTTTCCCATTTCCACTCTGGAATCTCAATTTGTTGTAGTAGTCATGCGGGTCGCTGATGCTCAGTTTTGACCTGCTGACAAGTCAAACAATTAGAAACAAAGTTAGAAACATCTTTCTTCATACCTTCCCACCAATAAAATTGCTTCAGGTCATGGTACATCTTTGTGGATCCAGGATGTATAGTGTATTTAGAGTTGTGGGCTTCTTCAAGAATAGCATGTCTCAACCCATCTACATCTGCTACACATAGCCTGTCACCCATTCGAAGAACACCATCACTTTCAACTATCATATCCTTTCTTTTACCAGCTAAGACCTCATCTCTGTATTTACATAATCGTTCATCCTCATATTGGGTGGCCTTAGTGCGCTCAACTAATGAATACTTAGCCTGAGCACAAGCCAACAATGCCTCTGAATTTCCTACACTAAATCTGATACCTGTATCTTCTAGTCTCTGAATATCTTTGGCCAAAAGTCTCTTTGCAGGGGCTATATATGCCAAAATCCCCATAGATTTTCTACTCAATGCATCAGTCACCACAATGGCTTTTCCAGGATGATAAAAAATAGAACAATCATAGTCTTTAAGTAGTTCCATCCAACGACACTACCGGAGATTTAGATCTCTCTACTGGAAGATATACTTCAGACTTTTATGGTCAGTATAAATCTCACAAGTTTCGCCGTATATATAATGTATCCAAATTTTTAGAGCAAATACCACTGCAACTATCTCCAAATCATATGTAGGATAGTTTTGCTCGTGTTTTTTCAATTTTCTCGAAGCATAAGCTATAACACGACCATTTTGTATGAGAACACATCCTAATCCCACACTCGAGGCGTCACAGAATATTGTAAATCCTCCAGAACCTGATGGTAAGGCTAATATTGGTGCAATTGTCAAACATGTTTTGAGTTTTTGAAAGATCTGCTCACATTCCTCCGTCCACTGAAACTTAGCATTTTTCTGTGTTAGCTTGGTCAGCAGCGCTGCTATTCTGGAGAAATCCTGCACAAAATGCCTGTAATAGCCTGCTAAGCCTAAAAAGCTGTGAATCTCTATAGGAGAAGTAGGTCTAGGCCATTTCTACACAACTTTAGTCTTCTTAGGATCTACCATAATTCCATCTTTGGATACAACCTGCCCCAAAAATGATACCGAGTCTAGCTAGAATTCACACTTCAAGAACTTAGCATAAAGCCGATGTTCTCGCAATATCTGCAACACAGTCCTGAGATGATTCTCGTGTTCTCCTTGGCTATGAGAATATATCAGGATATCATCAATAAATACTATTACAAATCTATCCAGAAATGGCTTGAACAGCTTACTCATTAAATCCATGAATGCAGCTGGAGCATTTGCCAGTCCGAAAGGTATCACAAGGAACTCATAGTGCCCATATCGAATTCTGAAAGCAGTATTAGAAATATCTTTATCTTTGATTCTAAGTTGATGATAGCCAGAATGGAGGTCAATCTTTGTAAAGTGGGCATCTCCTTGTAACTGATCAAACATGTCACCTATACGAGGCAAAGGATATTTATTGCGTATTGATATCTTGTTCAACTGCCTGTAGTCAATGCATAATCTCAGGGATCTGTCTTTCTTTTTTACGAATAGTACTAGTGCACTTCATGCTGATACACTAGGTCTAATAAAACCCTTATCTAACAAATCTTGTAACTGTTGCTTTAGCTCCCTCAACTCTACCGGTGCCATTCGATATAGGGGTATCGCTATGGGCTGTGTGTCAGGTAGAAAATCAATACCAAAGTCTATTTCTCGTACTGGAGGCAATCCTGGTAAATCCTCAGGAAATACATCAGAAAATTCTCTTACTACTGGTACATTTTCTATACTAACTATTTCCTTTCTTGTATCATTTACAATAGCTAAAATACCCAAGCAACCTTTCTTCAGAAGTCGTTGAGTATTCATAAAAGATACAATTTTGCAAGTCTTTGGAACCTGATTCCCTCTTAGAATAAAACTGGGTTCATTTGGTATCTCAAACTTAACTATCTTTGCATGACAATCGACTATAGCATAACAAGAAGATAACCAATCCAGTCCCATCAGCATGTCAAAGTCAATCATATCAAGTACAATAAGGTCAGCTAGAGTACCTTTACCCTCAACCCGAATCCGACAAGCACGATACACGTATTCAGATAATAGAGACTCTCCAACAGGAGTAGAAACTAGAAAAGGATCATTCAATAGCTCGGGCTGTCTGCTAAATCTCAAATCAAAGTACGAGGACACATAGGGGTGAGTAGATCCCGAATCAATCAACCCAAGTGCATCAAATGAAAACAGAAAGAATACCTGTAACCATTACATTCGAGGCCTGAGCATTTTGTCTAGTAAATGCAAAAACTCTCGCCTGACCTCTACCAACATTTCCTTGTCCTTGATTCACAGTAGCACGGTTCCAACACATCGACCTCTATTTCCTGTACCTGTAACACCTGAAGTATTACAAGCAGCCTGAGTCAGTGCATCTAACTGAATAGAAGCTTGGTTGAAATTTCTCGGAGGCTGAGGGCAATCCATCAAGTGATGTCCCAACTAGCCACACCAAAAGCACTCTCCAATTAGAACACGACATTGGCCCAAATGGGGTCTACCACAAGTCTGACAGACTGGAGTAGTGGCATATATCTGCCCAAAATTACGATGTCCAGAAGATGATGGTCCCCTATTACCTTGTCTGTAAAGTGGTCTGTGAAGACATGTAAGTCCATGTATGAGAACCCTATTGTTGTTGTCCCTGATTTCCTTCTCTTCTATTTTCATTAAAACCACCATTGAAAGCCTCTCCTGTCTTGGCCTTCTTACGTAAATCACTAGTTGCACGCTCCTCACGTCCCTTATTTTCAATTTTTCTAGCAATGTCGACTACATCAGAATAGGATAAAGTCTTCATCTATGGGGCTACTGCAGTGTATAGATCACCAACCAATCCATCAACAAACTTCTGAACTCGAGCTTCTTCGGTAGGAACTAAGTGAGGAACATATATAGCCAACTTAAAGAACTTAGTGTTATATGTTGACACATCCATGTCTGGAGTATGAACCAATCTCTCAAATTCTCTAGCATATTTTTGCATCAGACTGTCTAGAAGAAAATGATTCTTGAACAACTTAGTGAACTCTTCCCATTTCAGTGGTGGTTCTCCTGCTGGCCTTCCTAGCAATACCGTTTCATACCATGTGTTGGCCATATCCTCTAGTTTATATGCTGCGAGCTCCACGACTCTCTCACTAGAACATCCAAGAGCATGTAATGCCTTAAGTGTCCCATCCAAGAAACTTTGAGGATCTGCTAAATTATCGGAACCTGTGAATTTTGGTGATTTCAATTTCAAGAAATCGTGTAGGGATACTTCCTTATTCCCGAAAGGTTGAGTCTGTGTAGGTGCTTGTGTCTGTAAAGTAGCCTGAGGAGCTGAACTTCCGCCCTGAGTCGGCACCAATGCCTGTAGCAATTCAACAACCTTGCCACTGCATCTGCAGGTAAGGAAACAGTAGGTACAACAATTGGCACTGGTGGTGGAGCGTTCTGAACTCCCTGCTCTTGCACTTGATCTGGCATAACAACTTGGGTTTGACCCATGTTCCCAACTTGAGGTTGTGGAGCAGTCTATCTTCTAGTTTGATGAACCCCAACTTGACCGCCACCCCGGGTAGCACCACGTCCAGCACCACATCCAGCAGATGAGGGTGTGCGTGTCCTAGCCATTTGCAAAAGAAATATGCCAAAGTCAATCTCAAGTTATCTCAACGCACGATCAAAGAATGAAAGAAGGGAAAACATTCCTAGATGTTCAGTAGCCTCAAGATCATAAGTATGGGCGACTACATATCCATGAACAAGACTCTACTTGTGACGACCCGGCCGGTCGTCTTAAGAATTAATGCCCCGATCCCCTATTAATTGCTTTTGCTTTGTTTATTTTTGGTATTTTGATTTGTCGAGATGTTCGTTTTTGATTTCGAAGAGTTTTGGGACATTTAGTCCCAAAATGAGAGCTTAATGTTTAAAATTTTACCGTATTCGGAACAGTGTGAAGACGGCCTCAGAATGGAAATCCGACGGTTCTGTTAGCTTCGTTGGGTGATTTCGGGCTTAGGGGCGTGATCGGATTGTGTTTTGGAGGTCCTTAGCTAATTTAGGCTTGAAATGTCGAAAGTCAGATTTTTGAAGTTTCCGATCTGATAGTGAGATTTTGATCTAAGGGTCGGAATGGAATTCTGAAAGTTGGAATAGCTCCGTAGTGTTGAATGTGACGTGCTTGCAAAATCTTAGATCATTCGGATGAGATTTGATAGACTTTTTGATCGAAACCATAATTTAAGAGTTCTTAGAGTTCTTAGGCTTGAATACTATGTTAAATTGGTGATTTGACGTTGTTGTGAGCGTTCCGAAGTTTCTGAACGATGTCACGGGATTTGTTGGTACAATTAGTTTGAAGTCCCGGGGGCTTGGGCGAGTTCCGGATAGGTCTCGGGATGTTTTAGGCCACAAATCATAGTTGTTGCAGGTCCAGAAGAGTTGCAGGCCTCGGAACCCACTAGTGCGGTCCGCGCAAAATCCAGTGCGTCTGCGGTGGGGGCTTTGCGGCCGCACAAAATACAGTGCGGTCCGCGGTGAGGAAAATTTCACTGGTCCTACTTTGGAAGCTCATATCTTTTTATCTACAAGGAATTTTGAGATGATTCAAAAACAAAAGTTGTAGTCCTTTGTGTCTAGTTTGCAGAAAGATAAAGAAATCACAATTTGGACATATGTAGAGAAAGTCATGGACAAAATAATAAATCCTATCACTGCAGCCAAAACCTGTGCGGATAACAGTCGTTTTGGTGCGGACAACAGTGGTTTTGTGCGATCCGCAGTTGCTTTGTGCGGACCGCAGTGGCTGAACGGGGGGTGCTCTATAAATATGAGGTTTTGGATTTTATTTCATATTTTGACCTAGAGAGCTCGAATTTTGGCAATTGTTTGAAGGGTTTTCAAGAAATTTATCGGGGTAAGTGATTCTAACTCGGATATGGCTAGTGTACATGAATCTATCATTGAATTCATCATTTAAATTTATGATTTGGGATGGAATTTGGGAAGAAAATTTGTGAAATATTTCAAAAATATAAAATGATGATCTAGAGGACCAAATGGTATCAGAATTGGATAATTTTGGTATGGTTAGACTCGTGAGGGTATAAGGATTCTAAAAATATAAATTTTACCCGATTCTGAGATATGAAATCGAGGGGCATTTTGTTCATTTATATAATTTCGCTTATTAGCCTAGAATTTAATTATAAAATTAGTTGCTTGAAGTGTTATTTACATTATGAAATTTAATTGAATAGATTTGGGCCATTTGGAGTCGGATACTCGTGGCAAAGGCGTGGTTTCGGGTTGACTTGCACTTGTTCGAGGTAAATGGCTTGTCTAAACTTGTGTGGGGGACTTTTCCCCTTAGGATTGATATTGTGGTAATTGAAATGCCTCGTACATGAGGTGACGAGCGCGTACTTGTGCTAATTGTTGGAAATCCGATTTTTCGTTAAAATTTGCCTTGAATTGTATTCTTCCTTTTTCTTGCTTACACTATTTCGAAACTAAACCTGCTGTAGCCTAGAGAAGCGTGTCTACTTGACTAAATTGCTCTATTTGCCTTAACTGCCTTAATTGTATTACGTGAACCATGCTAGGTTATGGTTACCAGCTTCACTTTGATATGAAATTGATTGGATTGGATTCTACTACGGGACGGTATCCTGGGAGTTTCCCTGTACGTTTACTTTGGGACTACGGGACGATATCCCGGGAGCTCCCTTATATGTTTACTTTGGGACTACAGAATTGTATATCGGGAGATCTCCCTGCACATTTATGAGTTGGACTATGGGACTGCACCCGGGAGATCCACTATATATGATATTTATATTTGGGGACTACAAGACGATATCTTGGGAGATCCATGGTTGTTATCTTGGAGCTGAGATGTATTCTCTTACTGTTTTTTACTTGCCTCTGTGATAGGTGTTGTTGTCCTTCATATCTGGTATTACTCATTTACACTATTTATTTTTTACAGTTAAACCATATATCTTATTTAACCTCAGTAGGGCCCTGACCTTCCTCATCACTACCCAACCGAGGTTAGGCTTGACACTTACTGAGTATCACTGTGGTGTACTCATGCCCTTCCTACGCATGTTTTTTATGTGCAGATCCAGGTACCTCTACTTAGGCATACCATTCTTGAGGCGAGGCGATTCTATGGGACTTCGAGGTATATATGCCACGTCCGCAGACCGCGGAGTCTCTTTCTATTCCTGCATCTAGTATTTAGCCCTTCTGTGCTTTATGTTCTTGTGAGTCATTCCGGAGATTAGAGCTATGTAGTGTTTTCTCAGATTGTGGATCTGTGAGTTTCTAGGTTTTGGGATAGCGTATCAGATTTTGTGAAGTTGTGTGTATATGCTGAGCAGCATTTAAATGCTATTTCTTTCAGTTATTTCGGCTTCTGATTATGTATTCTGCTAGATGAGTTTTTTTCCGCATTTTTTAAGCTTACCTAGTCGTAGAGACTAGGTGCTGTCACGATAGTTCACGGAGGGCGAATTGGGATCGTGACAAGTTGGTATCAAAGCTCTAGGTTCATAGGAGTCATGGATCACAAGCCGGTTTATTAGAGTCTCGTTGATCGGTACAGAGATGTCTGTACTTATCTAAGAGAGGCTATGTAAATGTTAGGAAAATTTCGCTTCATTTGAGTTCCTTGTTGTGCGAAATTTTTGATATCCCAATTCTAAACTTCTATCTTTCTATTCTCTCATAGATGGTGATGACACATGCTACTCGAGATGACCAGGCACCCGTGCCCCCTACTGGAGCCGTCAGAGGCTGGGGTCAGGGTAGAGGATAAGGACGCGCTCGTGGTGTAGCCAGAGTACCCGTGCGAGCTGCCGCTGAGGTACCCCCAACATTACCAGTCGGAGTCCAGACACCTGATATGTCTTCCACTACTACTCCAGCACTCCAGGAGACTTTGGCACAGTTTATGAGCATGTACACCACTTTGGGTCAGGCATGGTTGCTTCCTCTTGCTGTAGCCACATCCCGGCCGGGGGAGAAGGCAAATTCCCGCCGCCCACACTCCTGAGCAGCGAGTGCATGTTAATCAGGTCTCAGAGATTATTCCTGTTCCACCTGCAGTGCCAGTTCAGCCCGAGGATAGGGCGGCAACTTTAGAGGATGAGCAACGAAAACTTAAGAGGTTCAAGAAATATGATCCTCCTGTATTCAGTAGGTTAGCATCAGAGGATGCCTTGGGATTTCTGGAGGAGTGCTACCGTATTCTCTGTACTATGGGTATATCAAGATCGAGCGGGTTTTCCTTCACTACTTTCTAGTTTCGAGGAGCCGCCTATCAGTGCTGGTGTGCTTATGAGTTAGACAGTATGGATGAGGCAGCTTCCCTGACTTGGGCTCAGTTTTCAGATATGTTCACGGGGGAGTATGTCCCCCAGAGTCTTAGGGACGCCTGGCACGCAAAGTTTGAGAATTTGTGCCTAGGTACTATGATTGTCTCCGAGTATGTTGTCTGTTATATTAATTTGGGTAGATATGCACCAGCTTTGGTTTCTACGGTTCGCGGAAGGTTCACCGGTTCATTGAGGGATTTATTCCAAGCATCAGATCTAGCATGGCTCGTGAGTTAGAGATGGATATATCTTATCAGCATGTTGTGAGCATTTCTAGGAGGATTAAGGGTATACATGCTAGGGACAAAGAGGAGAGGGAAGCCAAGAGGTGTCGAGAGTTGGGCCATTATTCTGGTGCCCGTGCCCCAGCTGCAGGTCGTCATGGTAGGGGTTATATAGCTCGCCCCGTTCATTCAGTTCTTCCAGCAGCCAGTAGTATTCCAGCCCCACCTAGGCTTCATGAGCCTTATTATACATCTCCATTCTCTAGTGCGCCTCCTGCACGGGGTTCTTCCAGTGGTCAGTCCTGCAGACCTGGCCCAAGCCAGTCACAGCAGCCACGTCCTCCCAGAGCTTTTTTTTGAGTGTGGTGATAGACGCCATATGGTGAGAGATTGTCCCAGACTTAGGAGGGGTGCACCTCCGCAGACTCCTCAGCCACAACAGGCCCCGCAAAGCTCTCAGGCTATGGTCCCAGCGCTAGTTGCTACTCCACCGACCCAGCAAGCCAGAGGTGGAGGTCGGGGACGTAGAGGTCACCCTTAAGGGGGAGGCTAGGCTAAATATTAAGCTCTTCCAGCCCGTACTTAGGCTGTCGCCTCCGATTCTGTCATCACATGTAATATCTTGGTCTGTCACAAAGATGCATCCGTTCTATTCGATCTAGGCTCCACTTATTCTTATGTGTCTTCTTATTTTTCCCTATATTTGGGTGTACCTCAAGATTCTTTGAGTTCCCCAGTTTATGTTTCTACTCCTATGAGAGATTCTCTTGTTATAGACTGCATTTATCGGTCATGTTTGGTTATTCTTGGTGGTTTTGAGACCAAAGTCGACTTATTATTGCTTAACATGGTTGATTTTGACATTATCTTGGGCATGGGCTGGTTGTCGCCCTATTATGCTATTCTTGATTGTCACGCCAAAACCGTGACACTGGCCATGCCAGGTGTACCGTGTATTGAGTGGAGGGGTACTTTAGGTCACACTCCCAGTAGAGTTATTACATTCCTTAAGGCTCATCATATGGTTGAGAAAGGTTGTGATGCGTACTTAGCTTATATGAGAGATGCCAGTATGGATACTCCTTCTATTAATTCAGTCCCAGTAGTACGGGATTTCCCTGATGTGTTTCCAGCTGATCTTCCGGGCATACCACCCGATAGAGACATTGATTTTGGCATTGATCTGTTGCTGGGCACTCAGCCTATTTCTATCTCTCTGTATCGTATGGCTCCTCTTGAGTTGAAGGAGTTGAAAGAGCAATTGCAGGAATTACTTGATAAGGGTATCATTTGGCCTAGTGTATCGCCTTGGGGTGCTCCTATATTATTTATGAAGAAGAAGGATGGTTCTATGCGTATGTGTATTGATTATCGCCAGTTGAATAAGGTAACAATGAAGAACTGCTATCCTTTGCCTTGTATTGATGACCTGTTTGACCAGTTATAGGGTGCTTGTGTGTTTTCTAAGATTGACTTGTGTTTAGGCTATCATCAGTTGAAGATTCAGGAGCCAGATATCCCAAAGAATGCCTTCAGGACTTGGTATGGTCATTACAAATTCATTGTTATGTCATTTGGGCTGACTAACGGCCCAGCAGCTTTCATGCATCTGGTGCACAGTGTTTTCCGGCCATATCTTGATTCATTCGTGATCGTTTTTATTGATGACATTCTAGTATATTCCTGAAATCGGGGAGATCATGAAAAACACCTGAGGACAGTGCTCCAGACCTTGAGAGAGAAGAAGTTGTATGCTAAGTTCTCAAAATGTGAGTTTTGGCTGAATTCCGTGGCGTTGTTGGGTTATGTGGTCTCGAGAGAGGGTATTCAGGTGGATCCGTAGAAAGTGGAGGCCGTGCAGAGTTGGCCCAGACCATCCTTAGCTATAGAGATCCGTAGTTTTCTTGGCTTGGCGGGTTATTATCGCCGATTTGTTTAGGGTGTTTCATCTATTGCAGCACCTATGACCAGACTGACCCAGAAGGGTGCTCCGTTCCAGTGGATAGAAGAGTACGAGGAGAGATTTTACAAGCTCAAGACAGCCCTAACTACAATCCTAATTTTGATATTGCCTACCAGTTCAGGGTCTTATACTGTCTAGTGTGATGCCTCGAACGTTGGCCTTGGAGCGGTATTAATGCAGGACGGTAGGGTGATTTCCTACGCATCTAGACAGTTGAAGATACACGAGAAGAATTATCCTGTCCATAATCTTGAGTTAGCTGCCATTGTTCATGCCTTTAAGATCTAGCGTCATTACTTGTACGACGTGTTTTGTGAGATCTATACTGATCACCAGAGTTTGCAGTATTTGTTCAAGCAGAAGGACCATAATTTGCGTCAGAGGAGATGCCTAGAGCTGCTGAAGGATTATGCTATCACTATCTTGTATCACCTGGGCAAGTCCAATGTGGTAGTTGATGGTTTGAGCCGCCGGGTAGAGAGTTTGGGCAGTTTGGCTTATTTACCAGCAGTAGAGAGGCCTATGGCGATGGATGTTCAGGCCTTAGCCAGCTAGTTTGTGAGATTGGACCTTTCGGAGCCCAGTCAGGTTCTAGCTTGTATGATTTCTCGGTCTTCCTTATTTGATCGTATTCGGGGAGTGTCAGTTTGATTACCCTTATTTTCTTGTCCTCAAGGACAAAATGTTGCATGGCGATGCTCGAGATGTGACTATTGGTGATGATAGAGTATTGGGGATGCATGGTAGAGTTTGTGTACCCAATGTTGATGGGCTTCGGGAGTTGATTCTAGAGAAGGTCCGTAGTTTGCGGTATTCCATTCATCCGGGTGACGCGAAGATATATCAGGATTTGAGGTAGCACTACTGGTGGAGGCAGATGAAGAAGTATATAGTTACGTTTATAGCTCGGTGCCTTAATTGTCAGCAGGTGAAGTATGAGCACCAGAGACCGGGTGGATTGCTTCAGCAGATAGAGATTCTGAAGTGGAAGTGGGAGCAGATCACCATGGACTTCGTATCTGGGCTCCCACGGACTTTGAAGAAGTTCGATGCCATTTGGGTTAATATGGATCGGCTGACCAAGTCCGCATATTTCATCCTTGTGTGCACTACCTATTCCTCGAAGCGGTTGGCGGAGATTTATATTCGGGAGATTGTCCATCTGTATGGTATTCCAATTTCCATCATTTTAGATAGCGGTACTCAGTTCACATCGAGGTTCTGGAGAGCTGTACAGCAGGAGTTGGGCACTCGGGTGGAGTTGAGCACATCATTACACCCTCATACAGATAGACGGTCTGAGCAAACTATTCAGATTCTTGAGGATACGCTTCGTGCTTGTGTGATTGAGTTTGGAGGTTCTTGGGATCAGTTCTTTCCATTTGCAGAGTTTGCCTACAACAACATCTATAAATCCAACATTCAGATGGCACCATATAAGGCCTTATATGGTAGGCAGTGTAGATATCCGGTGGGTTGGTTTGAGCCAAGTGAGGCCAGATTATTGGGCACAGACTTAGTTCAGGATGCTTTGGAGAGAGTCAAGGTGATTCAGGATAGACTCTGTACAGCCCAGTCCAGACAGAAGAGTTATGCAGACCGGAAGGTTCATGATATTTCCTATGTGGTTGGAGTGTGGTTTTGCTTCGGGTTTCACCTATGAAGGGCGTTATGCGATTTAGGAAGAAGGGGAAGTTGAGTCCGAGGTTTATTGTACCTTTTGAGATATTGAGGTGTGTTGGGGAGGTTGCTTACGAGCTTTCCTTACCTCCCAGCTTGGCAGGAATTCATCTGGTATTTCATGTTTTGATGCTCCAGTGGTATCACGGTGATCCGTCGTACGTGTTAGATTTCAGCTCAATCCAGTTGAAAAAGGATCTATCTTATGTTGAAGAGCCAATAGCAATATTGGACGGGCAAGTCAGGAAGCCGAGTTCAAAGAACATTGCAGCAGTGAAGGTTCAGTGGCAGGGTCAGCCGGTCGAGGAGGCGACCTGGGAGACCGAGAAAGATATGCGCAGCCGTTACCTTCATCTTTTCACTACTTCAGGTATGTCTCTATGCTCGTTCGGGGACGAACAAATGTTTAAGTGTAGGAGGAAGTGACAGTACGGCCGGTTGTCTTAAGAATTAACGCCTTGATCCCCTATTAATTGCTTTCCCCGATTTTATTTCTACTATTTTGATTTGCCGGAATGTTCGTTTTTGAGTTTCAGAGAGTATTGAGACACTTAGTCCCAGAATGAGAGCTTAAGTGTTGGAAAGTTTACCGTAGTCGGAACAATGTGATGACGGCCTCGAAGTAGAAATTCGACGGTTCCGTTAGCTCCGTTGGGTGATTTCGGGCTTAGGGGCGTGATCGGATTGTGTTTGGAGGTCTGTAGATAATTTAGGCTTGAAATGCCGAAAGTCGGATTTTTGAAGTTTCCGGTCCGATAGTGAGATTTTAATCTAAGGATCGGAATGGAATTCTGAAAGTTAGAATAGCTCAGTAGTGTTTAATATGACGTGCTTGCAAACTTTCAGGTCATTCAGACGAAATTTGATAGACTTTTTGATCGAAAGCATAATTCTTGGAGTTCTTAGGCTTGAATCCTATGTTAAATTGGTGATTTGATGTTGTTGTGAGCATTCCGACATTTTTGAACAAGTTTGAACGATGTCACGGGATGTGTTGGTACAATTGGTTTGAAGTCCCAGGGGCTCGGATGAGTTTCGGGTAGGTTCCGGGATTTTTTAGGCCGAAAATGATACCTGTTGCAGTTCTAGAAGAGTTGCCGGCCTCGGAACCCACAAGTGCGATCCGTGCAAAATCCAGTGCATCCGCGGTGGGGGCTTTGCGGCCTCACAAAATGAAGTGCGGTCCGCAGTGAGGAAAATTTCACTGTTCCTACTTCGGAAGCTCATATCCATTGATCTACAAGGAATTTTGAGATGATTCAAAAACAAAAGTTTAACCCTTTGTGTCTAGTTTCCAAAAAGGTAAAGAAATCACAATTTGGACATCTCTAGATAAAGTTTTGGCCAAAAGACTAAAGCATGTCACTGCAATCAAAACCTGTATGGACAACAGTCGTTTTTGTGCGGTCCGCAGTGGTGGAAATTCGGGGGGGTGCTCTATAAATACGAGGTTTTGGGTTTTATTTCATATTTTGACTTAGAGAGCTCGGATTTTGGCTATTTTTTGAAGGTTCTTCAAGAAATTTATCGGGGTAAGTGATTCTAACTCGGATTTGGCTAGAGTACATGAATCTATCATTGAATTCATCATTTAAATTCGTGATTTGGGATGGAATTTGGGAAGAAAATTTGTGAAATCTTTCAAAAATGTAAAATGATTATCTGAAGGACCAAATGGTATCGGAATTGGATAATTTTGATATGGTTAGACTTGTGAGGCTATGAGGATTCTGAAAATGTAAATTTTACCTGATTACGAGACACGAGACCGAGGGGCATTTTGGTTATTTTATCTAATTTTGCGTATTAGCTTAGAATTTAATTATAGAATCAGTTGCTTGAAGTGTTATTTGTATTATGAAATTTAATTGAATAGATTTGGGCCATTTAGAGTCGGATACTCGTGGCAAAGGCGTGGTTTCGGGTTGACTTGCACTTGTTCGAGGTAAGTGGCTTGTCTAACCTTATGTGGGGGACTTTTCCCCTTAGGATTGATATTGTGGTAATTGAAATGCCTCGTACGTGAGGTGACGAGCGCGTATTTGTGCTAATTGATGGAAATCCAATTTTTCATTAAAAATAGCCTTGAATTGTGTTCTTCCTTTTTCTTGCTTACACTGTTTGGAAACTAAACCTGTTGTAGCCTACAGAAGCATGTCTACTTGACTAAATTGCTCTATTTGCCTTAACTGTCTTAATTTTATTATATGAACCATGCTAGGTTAGGGTAACCTGCTTCACTTTGATATGAAATTGATCGGATTGTATTCTTGTTGTTGCTGCGTATTTACTTTGGGACTACGAGATGGTATCCCAGGAGTTTCCTTGTATGTTCACTTTGGGACTACGGGATGGTATCCCGGGAGCTCCCTTGTATGTTTACTTTAGGACTACGGAATTACATTCCGAGATATCCCCCTGCACATTTATGAGTTGGACTAGGGTACTACACCTGGGAGATCCACTAGATATGATATTTATATTTGGGAAGTACAGGACGATATCCTGGGAGATCCCCGGTTGTTATCTTGGAGTTGAGTTGTATTCTCTTGCTATGTTTTACTTGCCTCTGTGATAGCTGTTGTCCTTCATATCTTGTATTACTCATTTACACTATTTACTTCACACTGTTAAACCTTATATCTTATTTAACCTCAGTAGGGCCCTGACCTTCCATGTCACTACCCAACCGAGGTTAGGCTTGGAACTTACTGAGTACCACTGTGGTGTGCTCATGCCTTTCCTGCACATATTTTTCATGTGCAGATCCAGGTACCTCTACTCAAGCTTACCATTCTTGAAGCGAGGCGGTTCTATAGGACTTCGAGGTATATCTGTTGCGTCTGCAGACCGAGGAGTCTCTTTCTATTCCTGCATCTAGTATTTAGCCCTTCTGTAGTTTATATTCTTGTTAGACATTCCGGATATTAGAGCAATGTAGTATTTTCTCAGCTTGTGGATCCGTGAGTTTCCAAGTTTTGGGATAGTGTATCAGATTTTAAGAAGTTGCGTGTATATGCCGAGCAACATTTAAATACTATCTCTTTCAGTTATTTCGGCCTTTGATTATTTTTTCCGCAAGATTAGTTTGTTTTCCTCATTTGTTAGGCTTACCTAGTCATAGAGACTAGGTGCCGTCACGCTAGTTTACAGAGGGCGAACTGGGGTTGTGACACTACTAAAAATTGCTACATGTCTCGGGACTTAAATCCTAAACTTTGATACCAACTTTATCACGACCCAATTTAGGATTGTGACCGGTGCTTAGGAGCAAGTGCTCCCAAGTAAGCCTCATCGGTAATTTTACTGAAAATCGGACATAATTTCCCCTTTTTTGGACCATCCCAAATATTTTCCTGTCTCAAATCAACAACCAAACATCCTACTATCATACCAAACAATTGACAACTAGTCAATTAACCAATACAAGTCTCCAGCATAACTAAACCACATCCAACTAACCACTAGAAATACTAATTTATCTGTAACTTTGATAAATGAGAACGATACTCAACATAAGACCATAATGACAAAAGAATATTCATGACACTAAAATAATAACTATGGAGCGATTCTAAGAGTTCAATAAAAAGACCATAACAATAAATAAAATCTCTGCCCACGCAAACAAGTGCAAGGCTCACCGATAAATATCAACCTGTGCGCTCTAATTAACGAAATCCTCGCATGCGTCAACTGCTATCTCTGTAAGAAAAAATTAGCAGGAAATGAGTCGCTAGCTCAGTGAATAATAACACTTAACCACAATTGTTTTTATTTGGGGACAAGTCAGAAACATGCTAGTATCTCAAAGAGAAAATATATAAAAATTTTCTTTTAGAAATAAAAAATAATTTTCAATCTCATCACGCTTTTCTTGTAGTAAAATATAATTAACAATTCAGTAATAAGCTCGGTAACCACTGTATAATATCAATATTCATATTTTGGGAGGTTTCAATGAACGGATCATGTAATCGGATAACTGTGGATTTTTTTGCAAGAAGTCATATATAATGGTAGTCCCTACTCGAGGGAAATTGGTAACGGTATGCTAGTTCTACCTTCCCACTAGCAAGGGCTATAACGGTAATCGGTAATTACAAAGTGCACCAGGTCTAACGAACCCGCCGTTAGCTATGGGATCCTTCAATGTCTACTCCCATTTATACTAGGTTCTGTAATCCGTATGTACTCGTAGAAACTATTTTAAAACAATATAGGGTATTTCGGTTCTTAAAAAATCATATAATTTCCTTTCGATAACAGTAAATTCAAGTAACGGTAAAACAGATCCAGTGACAATAAAAATATTGAAAACCACGGTATTCATCTCAAATAACTATTTCAGTATCATATCGAGTAAAAGACTTGTCCCACATGCAACTCAAAATAATCGGTAACATATTCATATTAAAAATCATGTGTAAATCATAAAAGTTATGAAAATACAAATTGCGGTAAGATTACTACTCAACGTACTCGTGCCGAAATACCAATTGCTTCACCTCAAGCAACTCGTACAAATTCCTCCAATAAATCTATTACATAATATCGATCTCATGTTAATTTCTTTTTTTTAGGCTAATTCATAGCTATTTTAGAATATCCCAATCCTCCGATTTTTATACTTCATCATCAATTCACCGAATTATATTTACCCATGCTATGAGTAATTTAAATTAGTCCAAAATCTTTTAAGTAAACATATATTTGTATGGTTTATTCCCTTTACTATCCAATTTCCTTAATCGTGTGCATAAATTGAAACTGAAATAACTTTACTGTCCATAATATTCCTTCTTAGTTAGTACATATCTTTTGTACTTAATACTAGACTCATAACATTTAAATCCAAATTTACTATTGTCATTGCAATATAGTTAAATACCAACACTCAATCCTTGTACTCTAAGGAGTCGTTTGGTTGGAATATTATTTATACTGGTGTAAGTTATGCCGGTATAAGTTATATTGGGATAAGTTATGCTGGGATTAGTTATTCTGGGATTGTTGTTTATTCATTGTTTGGTATGTTGTGTTAAGAATTACAATTGCATAATTTCTAAGAAGAAGATATAAGTTATATCGGTGCTAATTACCCCACCTTTCATAAGGTATAAGTTATCCCGGTATTAAAATTAACACCGGGATAACTTATACCTGGTTTACTAACCAAACAAAGTATTAAGGTGGTATTAAATTTTTATACCACCATTATACCTCCTTATACCTCATACCAAACGACCCCTAACTTAATTTACACCTAACAAAGATCATATATAATTGAGACTAGTTTAAGCACAAATACATCAATACCCCTTTTTTTTACCAAGTGAATTTATCCTGCAATAAATTTGACCAACTTTCAATTGCATAAGTTGCCCAAAATAACTCTAATTGGTATTAAATTTCTTATACCTTGCGAGACCTTTCAAATATATGAATTGAGATAAAAAAAATTACCAGGAGAAAAGAACCTAGATGAAAAGTTCGAGTATTACAGAACCTGTGCGTATTTGAAATTTCTAAAGGTTTGGTTCCAGCCTTCTTCTTCTTCTTCTTCTCCCTTTTGGAATTTTATTTTTTTTTCTCGACGTTCCGAAGCTTCTGCTTCAATGAAATCGGCAACCTCTTTTTTTGCCCTTTCTTTTCTTTTGGCAAATGGTCTTCGGCCCTTTTTGCCTTACTTATTTTATTTTTTTAAAAAGTTATTTTCTTCTTCTTCTTCTTATTATTATTATTATTATTATTATGAACAATACACACTTTTTTAAAAATATAGGGTATTATATCATCATCCGTTAAAACCCTCTTGCAAGCTTCTGGTCAGGGGCAGATTTAGGGGTGCGCAAGGGTGTTCACCTGAACACTCTTCACCGAAAAATTACACTGTATATATAAGGCAAAATATATTTTTTACCTCTAAATATTAAGTTTTGAACACCCTTAACACAATCCAAAAGTGTAATTTATTGGTCAAGGGGGCTCTAATATACATAAGGTCATGAGTTCAATTCCCACTAGCTACAAAAATATTTTTTGAACCCCCTTCGTGGAGATCCTGCATCCGCCACTGCTGCTTCTTGTATTGTAACAATAACACAACTACCAAACATAAATGCCTTCTACAGTCCTTTTTGTCCGAATCTGCAAAATGCAATATGAAAAAAGGGCTAGGAGAGCTTTTAAGGGGAGAAATTGAAAAATAGCCACTTTCAACCATGCTATTAGAGTTTAGCCGGTATTTAAAAATCTAGTAGCATTTAGCCACTCCTTTCATGTGTACAAATATTTGGATAAAAATACCCCCAACACTAAAACAGGGGATAAACTCCAGCAATTGGTGTTTGAATTGGAAGCTTTGGAACTCCAGTACAGTGTACTGGAGTTTGAAAATCCTCTAAGGTAAAAACCCGCTACTGGAGTTTGAAATCTGTAAAGGTAAAACCCTAGTGTCATATGTTGAATTTTGGTTTCTTCTTCTCCTTTGCCCCCTGCTGCAATGTCATTCCTGGAGTTCGACAAATCTCTAAGTAAAGCGGTCAAATACATCTCTATTAGCTGTAAACAAATCTCTTCGCCACTATTTACTCCATTTTTTGGTATCAAAACTCCTCTGCTACTGCAACATGGAAATTAGTGATCCAAGGAGAAGATTGTCATTGTCATTTGACCAATGAGAACATATCCATTTCAGAGTTAGTATTTAAGGAGATAAATTACAATCTAGATTTCCTATAGTAAATGTTTGAACTCTAAGAATCGTTATTGGAGTTTGTGTGATGATCCAAACGGTCATCACTTATTTTAAATTAAATTCTATGACTTTGAGGCCTTGAAAACCTCATTTAAAGTCACCTTGATTTGCGTGTGCAGTCCGGGGGCGTAGCCGGAAAGCTTAAATATGAAAATCTATGAAAAATTATAAGATTTTATTATAAAATGAGTTAATTTGACTTCGGTCAATATTTTGGATAAACAGACCCAGATCTGTGATTTGAGGGTCTCAGAGGGTCCATAGTAAAATATGAAACTTGGACGTATGCCCAGAATGGAATTCCGAGGTCCCAAGCCCGAGAAATGAATTTTTAAAGGAAATTATTTTCTGAAAATTTTAAAGAAAATTTGAAATGAAATTTAATTAGAACGTGTTAGTATCGGGTCCGTATTTTGGTTTCGGTGCCCGGTATAGGTCTTATATATGATTTAAGAAGTTTCTATAAAATTAAGTGAAAAACGGATGTCGTATGACATGATTCGGACCTAAATTGCTAAATTTGATGCTTGATGAAGTTTGAGAAAAAGTTCTTGATTTTGAGGTTTGATTCATTGTTATTAAGGTTATTTTGGCGATTTGATCGCACGGATAAGTTCGTATGATATTTTTGAGTTAGTACGTGTGTTAGGTTAGGAGCCCTGAGGGCTCAGTAGTGCTCCGGATGTGATTCGGGATGTTTTGAACTTAAGAAAAAGTTACAGAAATAACTGTTATGGTGTTTAGAGATTTAGTTCTATGCGATCGCAAAGGACGTCTCGTGATTGTATAGAGTAAGTTTTTACGTGTCCTATTTTGTTCTATGCGATGACATAGGTCCTTCTGCGATCGCACAGAGTAATCACAATTCGTTCTATGCGATCGCATTCCTTTTTACGGGATCGCGATGCATTAAACCAACACTGGGAAGGGAGCCTGTTTCTTATATGCGTTCGCTATGCTCAGTTCGAGATCACAATGGACATTTCTCCTTACTCTATGCGATCACACTACATTCTTCGCGATCGCATAGACCATTTTTGCCCAGTTATTTTAAAAGATCCAAAACAGCAGCATTACGGAATTTTCATAGAAGTTCAAAAACACCTTTTTCTCCAAAGCACTTAGGCGATTCTTGAAGCAATTCTTCACCATAATCTCTTGGGTAAGTAATCTCTAACTCATTTTCTTCCATTTTCATCAACATCTATTAGATTTCTAGGCTTGAAGCATGGAATTAAAGGTAGAAAATTAGGTATTTGGGTAGAGTTAGGACTTTTTGATTAATTACGATTTAGACCTCATTTTGGGGTAAAATTTTGGAACTAATTATATATTCGGGCTCGTGGGTGATTGGGTTATCGGATTTTAGTTCGAACCTCGTGTTTTGACCAAGCGGGCCCGGGGTCGAATTTTGGGTTTTTGGGAAATTTTTATAGAAAGCTATAATTAGGCTTTGGAATTGAATTTTTTTAGCATTTATTGATGTTATTAAATTGATTATTGCATAGATAAGATTGTGTTGGAGCCGAGTTCGAAAGAAAAAGCGGTGTTTGAGGCTTGAGCTAGCCGTGGAAGTTCGAGGTAAGTATTTGGTCTAACCTTAGCTTGAGGGATTAGGAGTTGTGTCCTATTTGCTATTTGCTTCTAGTTGAGTACGACATATAGACATGGTGACAAGTATCTATACGTTGGTATCAAGCATGACCGTGGGTCTTATATTGTGATTTTCATGACTTCGTTGTATTATTCATGCCTTGGTGAAGATTTCTATTTGTTGTGTAAAGTTGTAGAAAGAATTGTGACCTATGAACATTGAGGAGCGTTGGCTCCAGTCGTATAACGAATTGTGAAATTATAAGTGATGATTGAAACTCTAGAGTATTGGCTCGAGTTGTGAAGTGAGTTGTGAAGTAAAAGTGAGAAAGAGAAGAGATCATTATGTTGCCCCATTGCCGGGCTATTGTTGAGTTGTGGTTCCCTTGCATTGTGTTCTTAGTTGATATCATGGATGCTTAGGTTGATGATTCCTTGTGTTAGATGTTGTGACAAGTTTAGTTATAGCTGAAGTAGTATGATATTGCAACGAGTTTGGTTATAGCTGAGGTAGTTAGGTATTGTAAGAAGTTTAGATATAGCTGAGGTAGTTAGATGTTATAACCAATTTAGATATAGCTGAGGTAGTTAGGTGGTAACAAGTTTGGTTATAGCTGTTTCTCTCTTGCCGGGATATTGTTGAAATATCATTGTTTCCTTACAGGGATGTTTTGTTGATACTATTGTTCCCTTGCCAGTATTCCTTGTGATTATTGTTGGCTTGTAAATGGGAGCGGGTGCTACGCCTACCACAAGATACAATGAAATGGGAGCGGGTGGTATGCCTACCACAAGATATAATAAAATAGGAGCGGGTGGTACGCCTACATAAAGATATAATAAAATGGGAGCGGGTGGTACGCCTACCACAAGATATAATAAAATGGAATGGGAGTGGGTGGTACGCCTACCATAAGATAAAATGAAATGGGAGCGGGTGGCACGCCTTTCACGCGATATAATGAAATGTGAGCGGGTGGCACGCCTGCAACAAGATGTAAAAAGAAAGTGAAATCTACCTTTGTTTTCCTTATTCTTGTTAGTGGTTGGATTTTGTTCCCTTTATAGTTCTCTTGATATTCTATTTTTACCTGTTATTCCATGAAGCATGATTCCCCCTCCCATCTTTACTTGTTTATTTCTACTTTACTTTCCGCTGTATATTATATAACTGCACGGGTTTAATTGGTGGTCTGGTCCTAGCCTCATCACTACTTCGCCGAGCTTAGGCTAGGCACTTACCAACACATGGGGTTGGTTGTGCTGATACTACACTCTGCACTCTTTTGTGTAGACCCTAGTGTTGTGGACTTTGGACCATAGTGAGACTACTGATTCTTTATCCTCAGGCGACCCGAGGTAGCCGTGCAGGGTCCGCAGGCCTTGGCGTCTCTCTCTATCGACTTTCCTGTTTCTTACATGTATTTCCAAAGACAATGTTGTATTTAATTCTTTCAGACCTTTATTTGTAGTACTCTTAGACCGTTTGTGAAACTGTGACACCAGTTTTGGGTAGTCAAAATTCAAACGTTTGTATTAGAAATTCATGTTCAGATAATAAATTGTTATCTTCCGCTTAATTATTTAAAGTTCCGCTGTTTTCATGTTATCGCCTTATATTTGTTAAAAAAAGCAATGTGATAATGAAGTAAGTAGCTAAGGATTGGCTTGCCTAGCTCTCATTAGTAGGCGCCAGCACGACTCCCGAGGTGGAAAATCTGGGTAGTGACAAGTTGGTATCAGAGCTCTAGGTTACATGGGTCTCACAGTTCATAGACAAGCTTAGTAGAGTCTGAGGAATCGGTACGAAGACGTCTGTATTTATCCCCAGAGACTATACAGTTAGGAAAAGTTTTACTTCTAGTCTTCCCTGTCGTGCAATTTTGTTCTCTCAATGCCAAATTGAAACCTCTACTCTTGTCCTTTTACGAATGGCGAGGTCATGTACCGCTTCTTCAGTCGAGCAACAACACAGACCGGTGATAGATCAACTACGTCTTCAGAGGCTTTGTGGAGGTTGGATAGGTTTCACCAAGCTCTTCACTACTATTTTCAGCGGTGCATCTTCTGAGGATCCCTGACATTATCTAGACAACTGTCATTAGGTTCTCAGGTACATGGGGATCGTGGAACCAATGAGATCAATTTTACTACTTTTCGCTTGTCTGGATCCACCAAGACTTGTTGGAGAGATTATGGATTAGCTATACCAGTTAGTTCATAAGCTTTGAATTGAGAACAATTCACGCAGCTATTTCTAGAGAAGTTTCTGCCCATCACTCAGAGAGAGGCTTGAGGGACTCGTCCATCTCCAGCAGGGTTCTATGACTGTTACTCAGTATGAGATTAGATTCATCGACTTGGCTCGTGATGCTCTTATAATACTTCCCACTGTGAGAGAGAGTGAAGAGGTTCATTGAGGGACTCGTCCATCTCGCTCAGTTAGTTAGAGGTGGAGGTAGAGGTATTAGAGGTGAAGGTAAAGATGCTAGAGGTGGAGGTAAAGGTATTAGAGGTGGAGGTGCAGATATTGTTTTGGTTTGTGGTAGAGAAGCTTCGGTCTTATTTTGCACCGTATCTGGACATGCCTAGTGATTCTTGAGTGCCCTTGTTTATGTGTCTATGCCGGTGGGTGATTCTATTGTAGGGGATCGCGTCCATTGTTCATATATAGTAGTTATTGGAGGTCTTGAGACTCGTGTAGATTTGTCTCTTCTAGACATGGTTGACTTCGATATTATATTGGGGATGGACTGGTTATCACCTTACCACGCTATCTTGGACTGTCATGCCAAGACTATGACCTTAGCTTTACCGGATATGCCTCATTTAGAGTGGAGAGGTACTCTAGGTCATTCTACCCACAGTGTTACCTCGTATGTGAAGTGTCACGACCCAATTACCTTTATCTGGTCGTGATGGCACCTCTCGTGAAGACAAGGCCAGCCAGTCTAACCCAATTCGTCCTTTAAAATAGTTATTTAACACAAATATAGTCCAAACATGGTTTAATGATAACAAGTAGCGGAAATATAAATATAAATGCAGAAATCCAACCCAACAAAGCACTAAATCGGGGTGTCACAAGTCATGAGCAACTAAGAAATTCTGACACAAGTCTACTAAATATGAAATCTAATACAATAGTTCGAATAACATGGAAATAATAATATAAAGGAGTTACGGGGGTTGCGGACGCCAACAACTACCTCGTAGTCTCCGAAACACCGCCTGGACGGGAAGGATCAGCTCTCAGGAGTGGAAACCTTCTATGCCTGAATCTGCACGCACGATGCAGGGAGTAATATGAGTACTCCGACCCAGTGAGTAATAAATATAAATAATGGCTGAAAGCAAGAAAATACGTAAAGGCACAAAGCATTCTATACAGAAGCAGTAAAATCACTTAAAATAGCAAATCAGTGAAATATCAGAGGAAATCTCTTTTAAAACCAGTAAAACTGGTAATTTGGCAGTAAATAACCAGTAGAAATCTGCCCCTCGGGCACAGTATCAGTAACTCAGAACAATATCAGCCCCTCGGTCTTAGTATCAATCACTCAGCATAGTATCAGCCCTTCGGGCTCATTCTCAGAACAATATCATATAGTAACCGCTGCGGCGTGCATCCCAATCCATTTAATGTCAACGACGCTCACTGGGGGTGTGCAGAGTCCGGAGGGGTTCCTACAGCCCAAGCGCAATAATAATATAAGGCCTGAAATCCTTCTCACATAATAACATAAGGTCTGAAAGCCTTCTCACATCACTCATAAGGCATGAAAGCCTACTCATATCACTCACAAGGCTTGAAAGCCTCCTCACATCACTCACAAGACCTGAAAGCATCCTCACATCACTCAAGCCACCACTTGGCAAAAATAGTATCTCAGGCCCTCGGCCTTATATCACTCAGCATATCCTCACATATGGCCCTCGGCCTTACTCAGTCCGGAAATTATCATAAGCCCCTTGGGCATTTGTAAAATAGTGGTTCTCAGCCCAAAAATATCATTTAGAAATATCATTTAAGTTTTAAATCTGTACAAAAGTGGCTGAGTTAGTAAAACTATAAATATCAACAGGACTGAGTTCAAATACAAGTCAAAATAGTGAAAAAATAGTGATAAAAATTCCCGAAGGGTTCAAATAATTGGCACGAAGCCCAAATATGGAAATCAACCCAAATCATGACAATAACAAATAAGTTTCAGTCAAATACGCAGTAAAATCATCAATAACGACGGACCAAGTCACAATCCCCAATGGTGCTTTACCCCACACTCGCTATCCGGTGTGCAAGTCACCTCAATATAGCACTACGATGTGCAATTCAGGGTTTCAAACCCTCAGGACATCATTTAACATCATTACTCACCTCAATCCAAGCAAAATCCTACTCCACAATGCTTTTGTCTCTCAAATCGATCTTCAAATGCCTTGAATCTAGCCACAATAATTCGATTCAGTTAATAAAAATTACAGGAATTAATTCCATATGAAATTCTACATTTTCCATTAAAAATCTAAAATTGCACTCAAAATTCGCCCGTGGGGCCCACATCTCGGAATCCAGTATAACTCGTAAAATCCGACAACTCATTCTGATATGAGTTCAACCATATAAAAATTATCAAATTCCGACAACAACTCGATCCTCAAATCTTCAAATTAAACCAAGAGGGTTTTAAAAATCTTCCAACTAAATTCACTAATTTAATGCCAAAACTTGTAATAGATTCGGTTAATCTAACCAAAATTAAGTTAAGAACACTTACCCCTTTGTTATCTTTAAAAATCCCTCGAAAAATTGCCTTATCTGAGCTCCAAATCGTCAAAAATGGAAAATGGGAACGAAGTCCCATTTTCAAAACTTAACATTCTGCCCAGAATGTTTTCGGGTTATTGTTCACGGCTGCTGTTCACGGCTACTATTCACGGGAAACTGTTCACACAGGTGTGGCATTGTTCACACGTGCGAAAAATGCAGAAACTGCTCAAAAAATTGCGGCAGCTTTTCTTTTCACTAAAAAGGCTATAACTCCATCATACGAACTCGGAATTCGATGATTCTTGTTCCTATGAGTCACAAATAATACTACGAACATAGCCCTTCAATCGAAACTCAATTCAGAGCTCATTTACTCAGTTCAATACCCATTTTGCTCGTTAAATAATTAACTCATGTTTCGTGTCAAAAACCCAATCGCGACTTGATGAAATTAGACCAAACTTTCTAGATCACTCCTATAATTCATTATTTACATTCTAGAAGTCTCGAAATCAAATTTCGATCTTTAGAACTGAAAATGGACTTTTGGATCATTACATGCTTCTGCTCAAAACCGAAAAATTTCAAAAATCTTCCAAAACTTATCCGAGCCTCTGGGACCCAGATAAAACATGCCAACAAACCCCATAACATCATTCAAAATTATTCCAACCTTCGGAACACTCGAAACAACATCAAATATCGAATCACCCTCGGATTCAAGCTTAAGAAATTCCAAAACTTCCGTATTACTCATTAGTTCAAAAACCTAACCAAAACACGTCCGAATGACCTGAAATTTTGTACACATATCCCAAATCACATAACAAAGCTACAACAACTCTCGGAATTTCATTTCGACCCTCGGATCAAAATCTCACCTATCAACCGAAAATTGCCAAAATACTAACTTCGCCAATTCAAGCTTAATTCTACACCGGACCTCCAAAATTACTTCCGGTCACACTCCTAAGTCACAAATCACCTCCTGGAACTAACCGAACCGTCAAAATTCACATCCGAGCCCTCTAACTCATAAGTCAACATCTAGTTGACTTTTCCAACTTAAGGCTTCTTAAAAGAGACTAAGTGTCTCGTTTCTTATTAAAACTACTCCAAATCAGCTCGATTACACAAGATACAGATAATGAAGAATAAAGAAGCTGAAAATGGGGAAAACGGAGCGGTAACTCATGAGACGACGGGTCGAGTTGTCACATCCTCCCCAACTTAAACAAACCTTCATCCTCAAACGTGCTCAGAGTTGTTCCAAAAGCCAAACACTCGTTGAATAACCTTGCCACGCATATACCCGGGGGTGATCCCACGTCACCCTATCTCATATAGGTCTGAAAACACATTGTAACTGAAATTTTGCAATCCCATCTAGCCCATAAACCATAGGACCACACTTCCACTTTTGAAATCTTTCATATGATCAGAATCCCACATTTATACCGTGAATAAGCCCGAACAAGCTGTAATAACCCATATCTGCAACCTCAGGTGCAATTACATGACAAACCATATAACTCGAACGCTTGTAGTGATAACTCCTAATCACAACAGCTGCACACAACACCCAAATACCGATAGGAAAACTCTTATCAACTAAAGTCTCATCTCACACTTTCATATATTGTCAATGATAACTAAATCACGCGGTAAGCCATAACCATTTCCCATATCAACCATTCATGAAACCACTTCTCCTTTGGCAATTGCTACATCAAATTTCTGAGTCGAAGCTCGATATTATCCTTCCAATATACTGAAATCGAATCCGTTTGTATTCATTAATGATACCTCTGATCTCTTCTAATCCAACACACTACTTTGGTGACATGACACATCAATACAGGCCTAAGCGACAACTCACACAGTACGCGCGCCGATAAGCAACAGTCCGAGTATACTAAATTCATGATGACTCAAATGAAAGAGCTGTAGCACAAGCGAATCACCATACTCACGGAGAAGTACATAATATAATGCCATACCAGTAAACCTCACTATTGCACCATCCAGCTACCCCAGAAAGAGAAAATACCTCAAAGGAGAAAGTCGCTTTGCAAGTTCCACAAGTACCACCCCAACGATATACTATGATCTCGTCAATCACAGTGGAACCCAGATACATGAATAGAATAATAATAACCAGCTCTTCTATAGTTCACATTGACACCAACCTCACGAGCAATGAGTTAGATAAAATACTCTCCTCAACAAGCCACAATCCCGGAATAGTATATATTTTTTTGAGAATTCCCCGTCTCCAAATTCATAGATCACCTACATCACCGTAACTGATCACAACCTCCGCACCCAAATGACTGACACATCCCTCAAGTACGATCATCCCACGATAATTATTTCCAAATTTTTCTACAATACATAACAAGATCAAAATATTGGTAGTCGATCAACCAAGTGAGCGTTGAAACACCAATAAACATCTGTTAATCAGAATATAATGTGCACCCTTCTCAGGCCTTACCGAGCAGTTATAACATTCAATCTAAATATCTAAAACTGACTATTCTATCCAAAATTTATGACCTTCTCTTCAAGAATGAACTGCCACCTCGTATATGAAAATATTAAACATGCACAGCATAACACGTCTATTATGCCATCATTTTACAAAGGCAAGAATATCATCAAAATTTCTGGGATATAGGAAAATTACATTCCAGGCCGTTAGAAATCTTCTATTTGTTCCCATTTAGGAGGAATCCATAATATACAATATGTTCCGCACACCGGTAGAGGATATCCGGCTCGAACCATGGTGAAAACCATCAAGAAAACTTTCAAATCTGCTCGCACATAACCAAGATATCAAAACGGAATTCCTCTGGCTTGACCAGGCCATGTAGGTTACCAAACCAAGAATACTGCCTGTAATCAATGCACATTCTCATTGTGCCATCCTTCTTCTTAACAAATAAGACTGGTGCACCCCGAGGTGACACACTAGGCCGAATGAACCCCTTTTCTAGGAGTTCCTGAAACTGCTCTTTCAATTCCTCCAGCTCTGATGGTGCCATATGGTACGGTAGAATAGAAATGGGCTGAGTGCCCAGCACCAAGTCGATACCGAAATCAATATCCCTATCCGGTGTCATGCCTGGCAGGTCTGCAGAAAATACTTCGGGGAAAATCCTTCACAATTGTGACAGATAGGAGTCTCAGCTCCAACATCTCGCACAAAAGCTAGATATGACATACAACCTTTCCCAACCATACGCTGGGCTTTCAAGAAAGAAATTACTCTGCTAGGAACATAATCAGTCATACCACGCCACTCGATCTGCGGTACACCCGACATGGCCAAAGTAACTATTTTAGCATGACAATCTAGAATAGCATGACACGGAGATAACCAATCCATGCCTAATATAACATCAAAGTCCACCATGCTCAATAGCAATAGAGAAACTCGAGTCTCCAGACCCTCGATAATCACAGCACATGACCGGTACACACGGTCTACAACAATAGTATCGCCTACTAGGGTAGATACATGAACAGTTAAAGAAAGAAACTCCTGGGGCGTATCCAAATAATGAGCAAAATATGAGGACACGTAAGAGTAGGTGGAACCTGGATTGAATAATATAGAGGCATCTCTGTGGCGGATTGGAACAATACCTGTAATAACAGCATCTGAAGCAATAACATCTGTCCTGCCTGGAATAGGATTAAAAAAATTGTCCTGGACACCGCCTGATCGACCTTAATCTCCGTAAGCCATAACTAACTCACCAACACGCCACAAACTGGAACCATTATAGCACCTAAACGTGCAATCAACTTAATTAATAGAAAACTCCCCAACTTGGCTCAAAGCCATAGATCAAAATGCACTCAATCAATCATAACGTATATACTCTATTGTTGTTGTAATACCATTGTGAGATTGAACTCACTCCTTCATAAGATTGTGGAAACACAAATCACCTGAAATTTTAACTATTTTGCAATTCTTGCATTCACTCACACAACAGTTGAGCCCACTCTCTAGGCGGTTCAATTTAGATTTCAACGCATATTCTTCACTTGTAAACGAGATCTTCTAATAGACAACATAAGGATCACACCACCTTAGAACACTCCGCGTGAGATAACATACCTACTTTACCTCCAATTAACATTTTTGCATACCTTCCACTGTCATACACATTACACAATCACTTAATCTTCCTGACTCATACCGTAATATGAAATTTACTTCACTCCAAAAAAGAGACATGAAAGATTCTTCACGCGCCTATAACTCAGGGCTACACATCCAATCACAATGAAAATCAAACACTTAATAGTTCATGTATCATCCAGCAGACCTTCCTCGTCATTTCCAAGTCATATAGATACATGTCGCAGTAGTAACATACTCATCACGTAGCTATCTAGCCATCATTCCCACTAATAGGAACAATACCGAACATATAAGTTTAAAACACTTCCTTACACAATCAGCACCTTGATGCTCAAGCCATAGGCAAAGCTCCAGCCTCAAGTCCTCCAAACTGGCCTAACATCAAACTCACAGATATCATGTCTCACCCCTCGATCGGGAAATTACAAGCCATCAAGGCACATCTGATACTGAGCGCTCCTTCGCGCATACGAACAAGTGGAAGGAATTGTAAGAGTTACTTTTCAAGCTGAATCAAGGATGCACGATAAGAATTTCAAGAATGTGAAGTTTTTCCTAAAGGTTCTGCAGCCTCTCGAGGATAAATACAGACGTCTCCGTACCGATCCGCGAGACTCTACTAAACCTGCTCATGACTCGCGAGACCTAGTAACCTAGGCTCTGATACCAACTTGTCACGACCCAATACCCTTTACCTGGTTGTTACGGTGCCTCTCGTGAAGACAAGGCCAGCCAGTCTAACCCAATTCATCCTTTAAAACAGTTATTTAACACAAATATAGTCCAAACATGGTTTAATGATACCAAGTAGCAGAAATATAAATATAAATAAGGAAATCCAACACAACACAGCCCTAACCGGGGTGTCACAAGTCATGAGCAACTAAGAAATCCTGACACAAGTCTAATAAATACGAATATCAATACAATAGTTCGAATAACATGGAAATAATAATATAAAGGAGTCACGGGGGCTGCAGACGCCAACAACTACCTCGTAATCTCCGAAACATCGCCTGGACAGGAAGGATCAGCTCTCAGGAGCGGAAAGCTGTTATGCCTGAATCTGCACGCACGGTGCAGGAGTAATGTGAGTACTCCGACCCAGTGAATAATAAATATAAATAATGGCTGAAAGCAAGAAAACACGTAAAGGCACAAAACATTCTATACAGAAGCAGTAAATTCACTTAAAATAGCAAATCAGTGAAATATCAGAGCAAATCTCTTTTAAAACCAGTAAAATAGGTAATTTGGCAGTAAATAACCAGTAGAAATCTGCCCCTCGGGCACAGTATTAGTAACTCAGAACAGTATCATCCCCTCGGTCTTAGTATCAATCACTCAGCATAGTATTAGCCCCTCGGGCTCACTCTCAGAACAATATCATATAGTAATCGCTGTAGCGTGCAGCCCGATCCATTTAACATCGACGGCGCTCACTAGGGGTGTACAAACTCCAGAGGGGCTCCTACAACCCAAGCGCAATAATAACATAAGGCCTGAAAGCCTTCTCACATAATAACATAAGGCCTGAAAGCCTCCTCACATCACTTACAAGGCCTGAAAGCCTCCTCACATCACTCAAGTCATCGCGTGGCATAAATAGTATCTCAGGCCCTCGGCCTCATATCACTCAGCATATCCTCACATATGGCCATCGGCCTTACTCAGTCCGTAAATAATCATAAGCCCCTCGGGCATTTGTAAAACATTGGTTCTCAGCCCAAAAATATCATTTAAGTTTCAAATCTGTACAAAAGTGGCTGAGTTGGTAAAACCATAAATATCAACAAGACTGAGTTCAAATGCAAGTCAAAATAGTGAGGAAATAGTGATAAAAATCCCCGAAGGGTTCAAATAATTGGCACGAAGCCCAAATATGGCAATCGGCCCAAATCATGATAATAACAAATAAGTTTCAGTCAAATACATGGTAAAATCATCAATCGGGACGGACCAAGTCACAATCCCCAATGGTGCTCTACCCCACGCTCGCTATCCGACGTGCAAGTCACCTCAATATAGCACTACGATGTGCAATCCGGGATTTCAAACCCTCAGGACATCATTTAACATCATTACTCACCTCAATCCGAGCAAAATCCTACTCCAGAATGCCTTTGTCTCTCAAATCGATCTTCAAATGCCTCGAATCTAGCCACAATAATTCGATTCAGTTAATAAAAATTACATGAATTAATTCCATATGAAATTCTACTAAAAATCCGAAATTGCATTCAAAATTCGTGGAGCCCACATCTCGGAATCCGACGAAACTCATAAAACCCGATAACCCATTCTGATAAGAGTTCAACCATACCAAAATTATCAAATTTCGACAACAACTCGACCCTCAAATCTTCAAATTAAACCAAGAGGGTTTTCAAAATCTTCCAACTAAATTCACAAATTTAATACCAAAACTTGTAATAGATTCGGGTAATCTAATCAAAATTAAGTTAAAAACACTTACCCCTTTGTTATCTCCAAAAATCCCTCGAAAAATCGCCTTATCCGAGCTCCAAATCGTCAAAAATGGAAAATGGGAACGAAGTCCCATTTTCAAAACTTAACATTCAGCCCAGAATGTTTTCGGGTTACTGTTCACGTATTTTTATTGTTCACGGCTACTATTCACGGCTACTATTCATGGGGAACTGTTCACTGGGTACTATTCACGCAGGTGTGGTCATTGTTCGTGAAAAATGCAGAAACTGGCCAGAAAATTGTGGCAGCTTTTCTTTTCACTAAAAAGACTCTAACTCCATCATACGAACTCGAAATTTGATGATTCTTGCTCCTATGAGTCATAAATAATAATACGAACATAGCCCTTTGGTCGAAACTCAATTCAGAGCTCATTTACTCAGTTCAATACCCATTTCGTTCGTTAAACAATTAACTCATGTTTCGTGTCAAAAACCCAATCGCGACTTGATAAAATTAGACCAAACTTTTCAGATCACTCCTATAATTCGTTATTTAAATTCTAGAATTCTCGAAATCAAATTTCGATCTCTAGAACTAAAAATAGACTTTTGGATCATTACATGCTTCTGCTCAAAACCGAAAAAATAGCAAAAATCTTCCAAAACTTATCCGAGCCTCTTGGGACCCCGACCAAACATGCCAACATACCCCATAATATCATTCAAAACTTTTCCAACCTTTGGAATACTCAAAATAACGTCAAACATCGAATCACCCTCGAATTCACGCTTAAGAAATTCCAAAACTTTCGTATTACTCATCCGATAAAAAACTTAACCAAAACACGTCCAAATGACCTGAAATTTTGCACATATATCCCAAATCACATAATAAAGGTACAACAACTCTTGGAATTCCATTCTGACCCTCGGATCAAAATCTCACCTATCAACCGGAAATTACCAAAATACTAACTTCGCCAATTCAAGCCTAATTCTACACCGCACCTCTAAAATTACTTCCGGTCACACTCCTAAGTCACAAATCACCTCTCGGAACTAACCGAATCGTCGGTTTTTCTCATAAGTCAACGTCTGGTTTTCTTTTCCAACTTAAGGCTTCTTAAAAGAGACTAAGTGTCTCATTTCTTATCAACCATTCCAAATCAACTCGATTACACAAGATACGAATAATGAAGCATAAAGAAGTTGAAAATGGGGAAAACGGAGCGGTAACTCATGAGACAACGAGTCAGGTCGTCACATAAAGGCTCGATATATGGTTGAGAAGGGGTGTTTGACCTATTTGGCTTATGTTTGCGATTCTAGTGCTGAGGTCCCTTTTACTGATTCTATGCCCATTGTTCGGGAGTTTCCTGAGGTATTTCCTTCAGACCTGCCAGGTATGCCACCCGATAGGGATATTGACTTTTGCATTGATTTGGCTCTGGGAACTCAGCCCATTTCTATCCCGCCGTATCGTATGGCCCCGCATGAGTTGAAAGAGTTGAAGGAGCAGTTGTAATACTTGCTTGAGAAGGGTTTCATTAGACCTAATATTTCGCCTTGGTGTGCATTAGTGTTGTTTGTTAAGAAGAAGGACGGATCGATGAGAATGTGTGTTGATTACTAGCAGTTGAACAAGGTTACAATCAATAATAAGTATCCATTGCCGAGGATTGATGATTTGTTTGATCAGCTTCAGGGTGCCAAGGTATTTTCCAAGATTGATTTGAGATCTGGCTACCATCAGTTGAGGATTAGGGCATCCGATGTCCCTAAGACAGCTTTCTGAACTTGGTACATGCATTATGAGTTCTTGGTCATGTCATTTGAGTTGACCAATGCGGATTTGATGAACCGAGTGTTCAGGCCTTATTTGAACTCGTTCATGATACTCTTTTTGATGATATTTTGACATATTCCCGTAGCCAGAAGGAGCACGAGCAGTATCTCAAAGTGGTTCTTCAGACTTTGAGGGATAGTCAGTTATATGCTAAGTTCTCGAAGTGTGAGTTCTGGTTGAGTTCACTTGCATTCCTCAATCATGTTGTATCAGCAGAGGGTATTCAGGTTGATCCGAAGAAGATTGAGGCAGTCAAGAACTATCCTAGACTAGCATCAGCTACAGAGATTCGGAGTCTATTGGGGTTGGCAGGCTACTATCATCGGTTCGTGGAGGGGTTCTTATCTATTGCAGCCCTGATGACCAGGTTGACCCAAAAGGGTGCCCAATTTAGATGGTCGGACGAATGTGAGGCGAGCTTTCAGAAGCTCAAGAAAACTCTAACTACGGCACCTGTATTGATTTTACCCACAGGTTACAGTTTATTGAGATGCATCTCTTATTGGGCTTGGTGTAGTGTTGATGCTGGATGGCAAGGTCATTGCCTATGCTTCGCGGCATTTGAATATTCATGAGAAGAACTGTCCAGTTCATGATTTGGAGTTGACATCTTGTTCACGCATTGAAGATTTGGAGGCATTATCTGTATGGCGTAGCATGTGAGGTGCTCACAGATCACAAAAGTCTTCAGTATTTGTTCAAGCAAAAGGAGTTGAATTTGAGGCAGATGAGGGGGTTGGAGTTGTTAAAAGATAATGATATCACTATCTTATATCACCCAGGGAAGGCCAATGTGGTGGCCGATGCTTTGAGTAGGAAGTCAGCCAGCATGGGCAGTCTTGCTTATGTTCCGGTCGGCAAGAGAGCGCTTGCTATGGATGTTCTGGCTTTGGCCAGTCAGTTTGTGAGGTTGGATATTTTTGATCCTAGTCGTGTATTATCTTGCACGGTCGCTCGTTCTTCATTATTGGAGCGTATCCATGATCGGCAGTATGATGATCCCGTTCGTGTGTCCTTAGAGACACGGTACAACATGGAGGTGCCAAGCAGGTTACCTTAGATGATGATGGAGTTTTGAGATTGCAGGGTCAAGTTTGTGTGCCTAATATGGATGGGCTTCGAGAGTTGATCTTAGAGGAGGCCCATAGCTCCCGGTACTTTATTCATCCGGGCACCACGAAGATGTATTAGGATTTACGGCAACATTAATGGCGGCGTGGATTGAAGAAGGATATAGTTGCATATATGTCTCGGTGTTTGAATTGACAGCATGTTAAGTATAACCATCAGAGGCCTGGTGGATTGTTTTGGAGGATTAAGCTTCCCGAGTGGAAGTGGTTAGCAGATCACTATGGACTTCGTTGTTGGACTCCCACAGACTTGGAGGAAATTCGACGCAGTATGGGTCATTGTTGATAGGCTGACAAATTCAGCGCATTTCATTCCTGTAGCAGTCTCCTATTCATCTGAGAGGTTAGCTGAGATCTATATCCGGGAGATTGTTTGTTTTCATGGTGTACCCGTGTCTATCATTTCGGACCGAGGTACCCAGTTTACCTCACGTTTCTAGAGAGCAGTTCAGCGATAGTTAGGCACTCAGGTTGAGTTAATCAAAGCATTTCATTCTCAGACGAACGGGCAGTCTGAGCGGATTATTCAAATTTTGGAGATGTGCTTCGAGCTTGTGTCATTGACTTTGGAGGCTCGTGGGATCAGTTTTTGCCTTTAGCAGAGTTTGCCTACAAAAACAGCTACCATTCGAGTGTCCAAATGGCTCCTTATGAGGCTTTATATGGTAGGTAGTGTCGGTCTCTGGTTGGATGGTTTGAGCCAGAGAGGTACGGATCTGGTTCAGGAGGCCTTGGACAAGGTTAGGATCATTCAAGATAGGCTTCGTACAGCTCAGTCCAGGTAGAAGAGTTATGCAGACCGCAAGGTTTGAGATGTGACTTTTATGGTCGGTGAGCGGGTATTGCTCCGAGTGTCGCCTATGAAGGGCGTGATGAGATTTGGGAAGAAGGTCAAGCTAACCCCTAGGTTTATTGGTCCATTTGAGATTTTTGATCGAGTGGGAGAGGTGGCCTATAGACTTGCATTGCCGCCGAGCTTGTCAGAAGTGCATCCAGTGTTTCATGTATCCATATTTCGGAGGTATCACGACGATCCATCCCACGTGTTAGATTTTAGTACTGTTCAGTTGGACAAGGACTTGTCTTTTGAGGAGGAGCTAGTAGCTATTCTGGACCGGCAGGTTCGTCAGTTGAGGTCGAAAAGTTTTCCTTCTGTTCATGTTCAGTGGAGAGGTCAGCCTGTTGAGGCATCGACCTGGGAGTCTGAGTCTAATATGCAAAGTCGTTATCCCCATCTTTTCCCAACTCAGGTACTTCCTTCTTATGTCCGTTCGAGGACGAACGGTTGTTTTAGAAGTGGAGAATGTGATGACCCAAACGGTCATCACTTATTTTAAATTAAATTTTATGACTCTGAGGCCTTGAAAACCTCATTTAGAGTCACCTCGATTTGCGTGCATAGTCCGGGCACGTAGCCGAAAAGCTTAAATATGAAAATCTATGAATAATTATAAGATTTGGTTATAAAATAAGTTAATTTGGCTTCGATCAACGTTTTGGGTAAACAGACCCGGACTCATGATTTGACGGTCTCGGAGGGTCCATAGGAAAATATGGAACTTTGGCATATGCTCGGAATCAAATTCCGAGGTCCTCAGCCCGAGATATGAATTTTTAAAGAAAATTATTTTCTGAAATTATTTAAGGAAATTTGAAATGAAAGTTGATTAGAAAGTGTTGGTATCGGGCCCGTATTTTGGTCTGGCGCCCGTTACAGGTCTTATATATAATTTAAGATATTTCTGTAAAATTTGGTAAAAACGAACGTCGTTTGACGTGATTCGGACCTAAATTGCTAAATTTGATACTTGATGAAGTTTGAGAAAAAGTTCTTGATATTGAGGTTTGATTCATTGGTATTGAGGTTTTTTTGGTAATTTGATCGCACGGATAAGTTCGTATGATATTGTTGAGTTAGTACGTGTGTTTGGTTAGGAGCCCCGAGGGCTCGAGTATGTTCCAGATGTGATTCGGGAAGTTTTGAACTTAAGAAAAAGTTGAAGAAATAGTTGTTCTGGTGTTCAGAGATTTAGTTCTATGCGATTGCATAAGACGTCTCGCGATCGCATAGAGTAAGTTTTTAGGTGTCCCCTTTTGTTCTATGCAATCGCATAGGTCCTTCTGCGACCACGAAGAGTAATCACAATTCGTTCTATGCGATCACATTCCTTTTTGCGCGATCACGATGCATTAAAACAACCCTGGGAAGGGAGCCTATTTCTTCTATGCGTTCGCAATGCTCAGTCCGCGATCGCAATGGTCATTTCTCCTTACTCTATGAGATCGCACTACATTCTTCGTGATCGCATAGACCATTTTTGCCATTTATTTTAAAAGACCCAAAACAGAAGCATTACGGGATTTTCATAAAAGTTCATAAACCCCTTCTTCTCCAAAGCACTTAGGCGATTCTTGAAGCAATTCTTCACCACAATCTCTAGGGTAAGTAATCTCTAACTCGTTTTCTTCCATTTTCATCAACATCTATTAGATTTCTAGGCTTGAATCATGGAATTAAAAGTAGAAAATTGGGTATTTGGGTAGAGTTAGGGCTTTTGATTAATTATGATTTAGACCTCATTTTGGGGTCGAACTTTGGAACTAATTGTATATTCGGGCTCGTAGGTGAATGGGTTATCGGATTTTGGTTCGAACCTCATGTTTTGACCAAGCGGGCCCGGAGTTGATTTTTGGATTTTTGGGAAAAATGTCTAGAAAGCTATAATTAGGATATGGAATTGAATTGTTTAGCATTTATTGATGTTATTAAATCGATTATTGCATAGATATGGTTGTGTTGGAGCCGAGTTCGAAAGGAAAAGCGGTGTTTGAGGCTTGAGCTAGTCATGGAAGTTCGAGGTAAGTGTTTGATATAACCTTAGCTTGAGGAATTAGGAGTTGTGTCCTATTTGCTATTTGCTTCTTGTTGAGTATGACGTATAGGCATGGTGATGAGTATCTATACGTTGGTGTCAAGCATGACCATGGGTCTTATATTTTGATTTTCATGACTTTGTTGTATTATTCATGCCTTGGTGAAGATTTTTATTTATTGTATAAAGTTGTGAAAAGAATTGTGACCTATGAACATTGAGGAGTGTCGACTCCAGTTGTATAATGAATTGTGAAAGTATGAGTGATGATTGAAACTCTAGAGTATTGGCTCGAGTTGTGAAGTGAGTTGTGAAGTAAAAGTGAGAAAGAGAAGAGATCATTATGTTTCCCCCTTTCCAGGCTATTGTTGAGTTGTGGTTCCCTTGCATTGTGTTCTTAGTTGATATTACAGATGCTTAGGTTGATGATTCCTTGTGTTAGGTGTTGTGGCAAGTTTAGTTATAGCAGAAGTAGTTAGATGTTGCAACGAATTTGGTTATAGCTGAGGTAGTTAAGTGTTGTAACAAGTTTAGATATAGCTGAGATAGTTTGGTATTGTAACCAGTTTAGATATAGCTGAGGTAGTTAGGTGGTAACAAGTTTGGTTATAGCCGTTTCTCCCTTGCCGGGATATTGTTGAAATATTATTGTTCCCTTACCGGGATATTATATTGATATTATTGTTCCCTTGCCGGGATTCCTTGTGATTATCATTGACTTGTAAATGGGAGCGGGTGGTACGCCTACCACGAGATACAATGAAATGGGAGCGGGTGGTACACCTACCACAAGATACAATGAAATGGGAGCGAGTGGTACACCTACCACAAGATAAAATAAAATGGGAGCGGGTAGCACGCCTTCTACGAGATATAATAAAATGGGAGCGGGTGGTACGCCTGCCACGAGATACAGGAAATGGGATCGGGTTGCACGCCTGTAACAAGATGTGAAAAGAAAGTAAAATCTGCCTTTGTTTTCCTTATTCTTGTTAGTGGTTTGATTTTGTTTCCTTTATAGTTCTCTTGATATTCTGTTTTTACCTGTTATTCCCCGAATCATGATTCCCCCTCCCATCTTTACTTGTTTATTTCTGCTTTAATTTTTGCTACATATTATATAACTGCATAAGTTTAATTGGTAATCTGGTCCTAGCCTCGTCACTACTTCGCCGAGGTTAGGCTAGGCATTTACCAGCACATGGGATCGGTTGTGCTGATACTATACTCTGCACTCTTTTGTGCAGACCCCAGTGTTGTGGACTTTGGACCACAGTGAGACTGTTGATTCTTGATCATCAAGCGACCCGAGGTAGCCCTGCAGGCGTCCGCAAACCTTAGCGTCTCTCTCTATCGACTTTCCTATTTCTTATATGTATTTTCAGAAACAGTGTTGTATTTAATTCTTTCAGACCTTTATTTGTAGTACTCTTAGACCGTCTGTGAAACTGTGACACCCGTTCTGGGTAGTCGAAATTCAAACGGTTGTATTAGAAATTCATGTTCAGATATTAAATTGTTATCTTCCGCTTAATTATTTAAAGTTTCGCTATTTTCATGTTATCGCCTTATATTTATTAAAAAGAAGCAATGTGATAATGAAGTAAGTAGCTAAGGATTGGCTTGCCTAGCTCTCATTAGTAGGCGCCATCACGACTCCCGAGGGTGAGAAATTCGGGTCGTGACAGTTTGAACTAGTAAAAGTTCAAACACTAGGGGTTCATCCTGGAGTTTGAACTAGTAAATGCTCATACACCAGGAATCATTTTTCGAGTTTGAACTCCATCATGTTGTGCTAGAGTTTCACTTGTCAAAACTTTGAATTCCTGCATCGATGGCTGGAGTTTTGTTCTGTATTATAGTTAGGGGCAAAAATGTCATTTTACCCGGATCGGTGGCTACTTTGTTTATATATTTGAAAAAGTGAAAATAGCACGTGCTAGCCAGTTTTCGGATTGATAATTGAAAAATAGGTAGTGGTTGCAAAGTCATTAAAAAATAGGTACTATTATGCTGGAATATTTTCTGGATTCTGAATAGCGTTTTCATTCAGATTTATCTTTACATGAAAGTGGCAAAAATTGGATTACTTTTAAAATTGTGGTTATTTTTCAATTACAACTTGTAAATCTGGCTATTTTTGAATTTCTCTTTTTGAAAAACTAGCTAACCTAGCTATTTTTTTACAGTTTTAAGACTTGACATAACATGGCCTAAAATAAGAACCAACAGAAAAGCAACAAATTTATATTTTAAGAAGGAAATGGCTTCTTGCGCTCTGGTTCATTATTTGTAAGCATTATCGAAGTGTTTCAAAGGTGAAATTATCTTGAAGTAGGTTTTTAGGAAAGTGAATTATTTTTTGGGTAAGTGTTGTTTTCTTTCACATAAACCGTATGTTGGCTATAAACTTGGAGATCTGTTTATTTCTGCGCAGAAGCAAAGACCTCTGGGAGCAAATTTAGGACCGGAAGAAAAAGGAGGGAAGCAATTTTATCTGTTAGATCCTCAGTTAGCTGACTAAAAATAGAATTATTCTTTATTTTAGTGAAGTTCTCAGTTTCTGGTGCTAACTTTTTTGACCAAGCTCAAGAAAATTGAACAATAAGTAGGTACTATATGCCTTATAAGCACTTATTTTTTAGGCATTCTTTGTGCCTAGGTTTCTGTTAGGTGACTTAATGGAGTAGGTACTCCTTTTTTTATCTGTAAAAGGTGCACTTGTTATCTTGTCAAATGATGTTTTCTAAAAGTTTGAGGCTAGTAACTAATGACTCGACTAGTATCTTTGAAAGAACGGGGTATGTTATTTAGCAGGGTGTAGCCTAGTGGTCAATAAAGTAAGTTTAAAATCAATTCAAATTTCAACAAAAGCAAAAACATAAAGTGATTGTTTCTCATTTGTCCAGGCCCTTGTTGAATAAAGAGAGATAGCAGGTATCCTGTAAAATTAATCGGGGTGTGCACGAGCTAGCCCTCACGTCACAATTATCAAACATAAAAAGAATAGTTATGTTATTTGGTAATATCTTTTAGCGTGAAGTGATTATTCCACTATCGAAATGCCTATTTGACATGGAAACGCATTAAGCCGAGATAATTGTTATTGCTTTACCTAATCTACCCGATTAACCTACAATGAAAAGTTTTATCGTCCAATTCTTTGGAATACTCCCTTAGCCTTATTAGGTTGCCAAAACAAAATGAAAGATGATAGAAATATAGGAAATAAATCAATTAACTATGATTTGCGTAAACAGTAGGCCGAACATATCTATGCCTTGAGGGACTCATTCATGACAAATAGATCTAACTGAATCATGGAAACAGTTAGAAGAAAACGAAACACATATAGTGTGGTATGATAAGTCATTTTCCATGGAAAAAGTTTTCCAGGTGTTTGGTCGAGTGATAAGTATTTTCAAGAAAATATATATTTAAGATTAAATCGGAGTGTTTTTAATGAAAATTTTGTGTACTAAAGACTAATAATTATTAATAAAATTGTGTTTATTAACAGAAAAACAGAAAATCAAAAACGTTAGTCAACACAAAATCGAAACGAAAAAGATATTCCAACCCCCAAGTTTCTTATGCGTCCTTAAGGAATTTAATTTCCTCATTATTGCTCAAGGTATTTGGATTAATTCTTCTCAGGATAAAACATGAAACTATTATGCGATAGCAATGTTACTGATCACAGAACTTCAGCGAATTCAAATGGCGGAACAAATCACTCTTGACCCTTATTTTTTGATTTGAAAAATAATGCATAAATGCAAAAAAGATAGGGGAGTGTTTGAAGAATTTCTGCAGTGAAAAGTGTAGAGAAAGACGTAGCTAGTTAAAGGAAGGTCATTAAAGTAATTTCCTTACATTAGTTAGTCAGTTACTAATGGCTACACCAAGTTGTTAATGTTAGTTAATTAGAGAAGGAACTAATCCTATATATATCTCTAACCTCTCTACACATTAGTAATGAAGCAATATAGAATTTCTCTTATTCACGCATATCTCCTCTTCTCTCTATCTCTCTGCTCCTTTCTACTTCTTCCCCAACTGGGTAAGCACCCATTAATTAGTTCAAAAAGTAAGGCCAAGTCTCTGAATTTATAGCCAATGAATTGAAGTTGAAGTAGTGTGAAGGTGAGTTAGAAAACAAGGTAGTGTCTAGAGCCGTCAACGTGTGCTTGCGCAATCCAATCCGTAATTTAGCAGGGTTGAACTAAAAAATTTGGAGTCCATTAAAAAACGAGGCTTTTAAGGCCGACCCAAGTAAGCCTATGGCCTGTGAGGCTTGACTGAGGCTGGGCTGGGCCAACCCGTGGGCCTAATAAAAATATTTATTTAAAATATATAAAATATAAAAAGTATACTGCATCTAGCGATGGAAAGTCAGAATTGGATCTTTACTTTGAGCAACCAAAGCTTGATCTGGAGAAGTTTTAAGAGATGGATGTTATCACGTATTGAAGGACTGTTCTAGAAAATATCCCAATCTTTCAGTGATGGCGCGTGGTGTACTTAGTATTTCTATTACCCTTGTAGCATCGAAATCAACATTTAGCCTTGGTGGGCGTATACTTACAAAGTACAGAAGTTGCATCCATCATGAAAATATCCAAACACTTTTTACTACTCGAAATTGGCTGCACGGCTTTTCTCAATCTCAAAATGATAATATTTTTTTATGTGAATTAAATATTATAAGTTTTTAAAATTTAATTATTCTTAATATTTAACTAATTAATATTGCATATGAAGTGTAGACGTAGATGGAACTGAAGATGTTAAAACAACCTTGTCACAAAAGGATTCAAATGTATTTGATGAAGATGATGTGTTGGATATCCCATAAGCTGCATAGACATTCTCTTGAATAGTTTGTTTTGAGTTTTGGCTTTTATTGAATGAACTATAGTCTTTTCTTTTACTTTTTAGCGATTATTGTGATATATTGGAACAATATAAAAAGCTATTAAGTTACGCAAAGTGTTTCCAATAAAATATTTTTTAACATTTAGATAAATCTTTTCTTGGGTCAAAACTTAAAGAAAAAATATAAAATAATATTTTAAAAAATGATGGGCTGGCCTATGGGGTCCCGCGCCCACATAAGACTAGGGTGGGCTAGCTCAGCCTAGCCCATTAATTGTTAAAGCTCACATAGGGTGGGCTAACCCGGCCCGAGCCATATTGACAGCTCTAGTAGTGTCTGTTGACGAAGGTGTTTATTCATATCTGTTTGGTCGCGAATTTCAATTCAAAAATTACTATTGGGAAAAAGAAAATCGCAATTTCAGAATTAAAATTCGCGCAAAACAGATATATGGTTATAGCCGAAATATCCATCAGGGAAATAATAATAATCTTGTCTAGCCAACCTATCTAGCATCTTATCAATGAAGGGTATGTGAAGTGATCCTTTCTAGTGGCATTGTTCAAATTTCTGGTAGTCAATGCAAATTTCTCCAACATGTGACAAACCTAGTTGGAATTAATTTATTATTATCATTTATGACCATCGCCTTTCTCCCCTTTTAAGGTACACACTAAACTGGACTTACCCACTTGCTGCCAGAGATAGGAAAGATAATACTTGTATCGAGCCACTTTATGACTTCCTTTATTACCAGTTCCTTCATAACTCGATTCAAGCGACGGTGTTTTAAGATTGATAGAAAAAATATGTAACTTAGTTTGTTTCATAGATTCTAGTCTCTTCTAAGTATGTGCTCATGTAATATTTTTCATCATAAGTGATTTATTGTAATTGCAAAATATTTAGTCACTTATTATTCGTAATTTTATAGATTCTATTTGTATAAAATTACTATAGAAAATTTTACAAAGAGCGTGTTATAAAGATAATTATTGTTGGTATATATAAATTTTTTTTAAGATAATTTGCTTTCTTGATAAGATTAAAGCACAAGTGAAATACAGCTGTACAGATGTATAACGCACATCTTTAATCCGCTATGCACTTATAAAATGCCAATACTGAGTATGCCGTGATTATTTACAGCGCTATACTTTAACGGACAAACGTGCCGTTAAGGTATAGCGCAGTAAATAACAGCGCTATATATATTATGGTACCCAATCTCTTTTTCACATCTTATGGTTCTTTGAATCTAAAAATATCACACTTTGGTTCTGGACTCTGCTTCACCATGGCATCAGTTTGTATTATAAGCTCAAAGACTTCAATGAGCATAAATCACTCCATAATCTACAATGTTGAACAGTGGATCAACAACTTCAAGATAAATATTCATGTATACTGATAGTCAAGACAATACCCCCTCCTTCCCCCCTCCACCCCCCC
>MU676033.1:52858-117933 GCA_026770625.1 Nicotiana glauca
CCCCACCCCCCAAAAAAAAAACACACACACACATCTATGGTCCCTCGACTATATTTTTCTTTTTTATTTATTTCTTGATCTCTCAACCTTGGGATCAAGATTATTCTGAAGTTAAAAGAATTGACCTGGTGGTGAGTACACAAGCAACAGGATGAATCAGTTCTGAATATAGCACATAAGAAATTGAATTTTATCAGATCAATAGGATAAAAGGCATGTCGTTTGTTTCCTTCATTCAGTTTCCAATCATTAATCATATATGTGCAAATACATTTGCTAGCTAAGACACATGTGTTGTGTTTATCATAGAACATATTACTGAATAATATTATATGGCCAAATATATACACAGACCCTTAAACTTGACACAAAATTTTATTTTGGCACCTTATCTCAAACATGTTTCAATCGGGCACCGCATGTACTCTTAAACTGTGTCATTTAAACCTCTCTTGACTTGCCAACAAGAAATATTGGATGCGTGAACTATACGTGCGTTATGTGGCAAAAATGTCAAATGAAAACAAGCCAAGTGGCTTTGAGTAAAATTCCTGAGCTAAAAAGAACACTATTTTGAAACAGCCCATGAACCTCGACCCTTTCGTTGCCATTGCGTCATTTCTTCACGGAATCCCTCTCGTCCATAGAACCCCTCACCATTTACAAACCAGCTTATCCCACTCCCCATGCACACATCTATTTTGTCTTAAAGACTGTTGGACTGTCCAGGGCAATGAGTATTTAAACTTCAGGAGGAATTTAAACAGAAAGGGAATAGGTTGCACTTGGGTTTGGTTTTAGTTCAGTCTTTGAAAAACTAGTTTTGAAGAAATAAAGAAAATATAGAATGTTAAGACTAGATTTTGAGAACGATTTGTTAAATGTACGAGTTAGTTTTTAAAAAAATCTAAATCTATATTAGATTGTTTAGTTCTCCAAAAGCATTTACACTCAATCTTGAAATCCCAAACTCTATTCATGCTTCTGATTTTGGTTCTTGAAAATATTTAGAGTACAGTTTTACTTTATGAAACGAAATTATCACATCATTATTTAATGGACATTACTGTATAAAAAGATCAATGAAGCTTTTCTAGCAATGAATTTGGGACCACCAAAGGATGTGGCGCAATGGATGAGACCTTACGCAGCGCGAAGCCGGATATAGTTAGGCTTCCTCCCCAATGGGGCCTTACGCAGCACGAATCCGGATATAGTTGGGCTCCAATGCGGATACCGAACATCGAGTGGGAAAAAAAAAGAAGCAATGAATCTGGGAAGACGAAATATAATGAAGGTGGATTATGAGAAAATATATGGAAATTTGTTAGGAAATTATTGGTGGAAACACGAAGTGGAAGAGAGGAACGTGATGGAAGTTGTCAAAAAATTTGCCGGACTTCAATGTGTGGCGAGCGCCGTGCCGGAACTATGAAAAGAATCCAATTTTAGGCAAAAGAGTAACTTAGCAAACCATTTCACGCGCTAAAAAGATAGGTAAAACACGCATCATGCCACGTCACCAATTAGAGTTTAAATGACACAGTTTGAGCATACATGAGATGCCCAATAGAAACATGCCGGAGATAAGGTGCCAAAATAAAGTTTTGGGACAAGTTTAGAAGTCTGTCTATGTATTTGGCCATATTATATCTTCTCCGTCTTCCTCTCATGACTTGGCTGCCACAAAAAAGATAAAAATAGCTATTTCACACTAAGATTTGATACCCACGTATTCAATTATTTTCATCTTCTCAGCCTCGTATTTCTGAGAATGATTTGTTCTGACATATTAATTGTTTCAATTAATCCTTCATACAACACGTAAAACATTGAAAAGCCCATATTAGGTCTTTATTAGTAGTAGAACATTACATGATAGCATGAATTCTAGTGAGTTTGGTACTTGTGATTATCAATTATGTCTAGCTCTGATAAGAGGCTCCGTCTTAGACAATGGATACATCTTTTCTTTGATGCAGAAAAATCTAGTGGGCTTGGAATTTCTTAGCTATCTGTTCTTAATTAGTATTTTCTTTTTCACTTAGACTATTTTTATCAGATACCATTTTTATCAGATGCAACAAAAAAACTAAATTATACAACCTCCAAAGACTCTGAGTTTATCGATCAGTTAGGTGCATGCGTTTACAATCAAATATTTGATCTTCAAACATCAATGCCAAATGTAGGGGTGTACAAAGGAAACCGACAAACTGCACCAACCCGATAATTTGAATCCGACCATAATTTGTTTGGTTTGGTTTTAACTAAAGAAAGTCAAACCGAAACCAAACCAACCCGACATTATATATATTGAAATTTTAGATATATTTAATATATAAATATACTTATTATGATGTAATTTATAAATATTTCTTAAAAAGATTCATAATTACCTTTTAATGTATTATTTCAAGGTTGGACTTAGAACTTATAAATGTTTCAATAAGTTTTGGGAAAACTACCCTCTATAGCCCCTCAAAATTTTTATAGTCCATATTTTGTACCACTTTCAAAAAATGGCCCTTCGGCCCAAACATATTGCATACAGTAGCCGAACGGAATGAGTATGACAATACAAGTGCCTGTTGCTCAGCAGATATGGCGCCTATTTCCTAAGCTGAAGGTCGCAGGTTCGACCCCTACCTGGCGCTAAGGAGCAACCCTTTTTTGCAATGTATAAATATTGTATCCTAAGTTCGACAGTGTATCATTGGTGTATATTGAACCTATCTCAACTGTGCTTGTATATCTAAAGTGTATATATTTGTGTACCCCAAATATATTTTGTATCGTGAATGTCTAATCTGTCTAAATAATGTATTAAAATTGTATATAATGTGTATTTTCTAATATTTTGGAGTGTATCATGTATTTTTGTATGGTGAAAGTCTATTTTGTATATATTTTGTATAGTTACATCTATTTTGTATAGTGACTATCTATTTTGTATATATTTAGTATAGTGACACTCTATTTTGTATATAAATTGTATTGTGAGAGTCTATTTTGTATATAAACTGTATAGTGATAGTTTATTTTGTATAATTTTTGTATAATAACAGTATGTTTTGTAGATATTTCAACTTTATGCATAATCATCTCCTATGTTCTTCCACTCATTAAGAAACCAGCCACCAACGTCCAAGGCCTCACAGTCGCCGATAATGGTAACAAGATCGCCAGAGATCTTCAAAATATTATCTGTATAATAACAGATACTATAAGAGACACGTATGTTTCTTTCTTTGGGCACTACCTACAGAATCCCAATCTGGTGTAGTTCGAGCCGAATCCTCTATACAGCAGATCTGCAATTCCGTCCAGTATGCTCACAAGAAAAATAGCAGGGAGCATGTTTTGGTATTGTTTTCCATTGATAGGCACAGACCAACCTGCAAATGTGTCCTAGAGAGCTGTCTCAAGGAGTAGAACATATATATATATATATATATATATATATATATATATATATTTCATAAAAATTGAGATCTAAACCCAATAAAAAAGAAGAATCAAAAGAGGAAGCTTTTGCTTTCTGCAACAAGAAAAAATTGAGATCTAAATCCAATAAAAAAGAAGAACCAAAGGAGGAGGCTTTTGCTTTCTGCAACAAGAAAAAAATGAGATCTAAATCCAATAAAAAAGAAGAACCAAAAGAGGAGGCTTTTGCTTTCTGCAACAAGAAAAAAGAGTAACTCATGGACAAAAAGAAAAAGAAGCAAAAGCACAACCGAAAAAGAAAAAGAAAAAAGAAATAAAGGGAAAAATGTTGTTTGATGATTGAGCGAGAGGAACAGTCATGGTTTGGCTAGATTTCCGGCGAGGGAATTAGTAATGTTTTCCGGCTAGCCCTTGTATTATTTTTAGGCTATGACTTGTATAAGTTAATTTGTGGGCTACCAGATGCTATTAGTTTCTACCGATGGGCCATAAATGAAGTTTGCTCATAAGTGTTATAGCCATTAACATTAATAAATTAAACAATGCCAACAAAAGCCCAAACCAAAATCAAATCAATATTAATGCTAACAAAAGACATTCAATTCAATACTACGAACATAAATGTATTGAATATTTTTTTTTTCAAATAATTTAGATAAAAATGCATAACCTATTTTTATTTTTTCTTTAGCGTTTAGTCATGTAATTAATAATCCCTTATTAGTCTACTTATTTTAGCATGATTTAGCACTTTTAGATTATATTTATTTTTATTATGACTTTTTAATTAGGAATACTCATATTACATAATTTTATTAATTTCATTGTTGAATATTTTAGGATAATGATGACATATCTCATATTTTGTACTTATTTTCTTGGAAATTACTTTATGTAGTTGTATCTTACTAGGATTAAAGATAAAATATTTTGATCACAATTTATATGTTTTGTTCTACAAAGATTTTACCGGGAAAAAAAAAATCTGAAAAACCCGAATAACCCGAAAACCCGAGAACGAAAAATCCGAGTTTTATTGGTTTGGTTTGGTCTTTAGATTTAATAACCCGACACAATTGATTTGGTTTGGTAATTGTAAAATCTGAACCAACCCGATCTATGTACACCCCTAGCCAAATGATAGTGGCCAAGTCGAAGGTGTTCGAATATTTTTTTTTTTTTTTTAAAATGTGATGTTAATGGTGCGGACAATTTTAATAATTTCTCAATCAATATGTCTATTTTTTGAGGTCCCTCAAGTAGTGCAGATTAGTCCAGCAATTAGCTGTCACATTACTGCAGACCACAAGATTACTCTCAACCAAGAATAAATGTCGAGGAAGCAAGAAGATGGTTGCGACAGGCTAAATTGGATTTAGAAGTAGAACACAAGCAATACTTTTAACTTTGTTGTCTCCATTCAAGACATACACCTCGATAATATTTTATATGCTTGAATTTAGATGGCATTAACACTTCATATATCCTGGAAGCGTACATAAGTAGCACATGTACTGAAACTTTAGGTCAAAACTGTAAACGCAAGCTTGGATCTCAGGCCATCTCCAAGAGGGACAATTTCAAATATCTTAGATAGGTGATTCAAGGGGACGGAGAGATCGACGAGGATGTCACTCATCGTATAGGGGCGGGGTGGACGAAATGGAGGCTTGCATCAGGAGTCTTGTGTGAAAAGAAAGTGTCACCGAAACTTGGGAAGTTTTATAGAGCTGTGGTTAGACCTGCCATGTTGTATGAGGCGGAGTGCTGGCCGGTTAAGAACTCTCATGTTCAAAGAGTGAAGGTTGCGGAGATGAGGATGCTCAGGTGGATGTGCGGGCGCACCAGAATAGATAAGATTAAAAATGAAGTTATTCGGGAGAAGGTTGGGGTGGCCCCAGTGGATGAGAAGATGCGGGAAGCGAGGCTCAGGTGGTTCGGGCATGTGCGGAGGAGAAGCACTGATACCCCGGTGAGGAGTTGTGAGCGGCTGGCAGTTGTTGGCTCGAGTCGAGGCAGAGGGAGGCATAAGAAGTATTGGGGAGAGGTTTTTAGGCAAGACATGGCAAGAATGCGGATTTCCGAGGATATGGCCCTTGATAGGAAAGTCTGGAGGTCTAGTATCAGGGTTGTAGGATGGGCTTCTAGAAAATTTCGTACTTCATTCCCGGGGCTAGGTGGGGTTTGGTAGGGCTCTCCATAGATGATTTGTGTATTGTATCGTGCCCCCTTATGGTAGTTACCGGTCGATATTATTGCATGTCATTTAATTTATGTTTTTATATTTAGATAATTATTTATGTGATTTCTGCTGGAGTCAGTAATGCTCTTTTGTTTTTCTTTTGTTTTTCGTTTCTTTTTCTTTTTCTTTTTCACCGAGGGTCAATTGGAAACAGCCTCTCTGCTCTTTTAGATAGGGGTAAGGCCTGTGTACGTATTACCCTCCCCAAACCCCAGTTTATGAAACTATACTGGGTATTTATTATTGTTATTGTTTCCAACTTTAAACCATCAGTTGTATTTTATATTGGACATTTGATTTATTCTTGAATGATATATGAGTATGTTAAAGAACATCAGTCAAAAAGAAAAAAAGAAATATTACTATTTAGTTTTTTTTGGGCATATCATCAAACATTCGGGGTGCATCAAATAACTCTTACAATAAGATTTAAAAGTGTAATGCATACTTTTCTAGTTTAGTATTTTGCCATTAAGTCAATAGTAATCAAGTCGTTAAATTATATGTTCGTAAATCGTTTATCTTGCTCTTACATGACCTATACCTACTACATACTTCCTGTTACGTTGATGAAGAGGCAAACTCAAAAATAAAGAAGATAAAAAATACTAAATTTTAACGTGAAAAATCTTTCAAATTGAAGGTAAAAACCACGAGATCACAAAGATTCAAAAAACTCCACTATAATAGTAAGAGGGTTACAAAAGTTATCTAAATTGGCTATACAATAAATGTCAAACACAGAGCAACAATAGTAATAAGAGCAACAACTAATCAATTGAAGAAAGAGGAGAATCTACAAAAATGAAGCTGCTGTTCAAGGCTCGAAATCAGTTGCTACGAGCCTCCAAATCTGATCTCTACTGTTCAAATCCAAGAGCAAGATGTTACGAATAATCAATCAAAATTTCAGCCCGATCCAATAGATAACGAATCAAAAAATATAATTTGAAGTTGGCTGGTCGGAAATAAAAATCTGCAGCAAAACAAATACTTTTCTTCTCTCTTCTCTCTTGACGAAAGCTCTCTCAAGAGCCACTCCTATGTGCTTAAGTCTTTCAAAGACTTGTATCAATGAGTATAGAATAATTCTCCAAGGTTGTCCTATTTATAGATCATGAGTGGTGCTTTCTCTTAAAACCAAAACTCACTCAAAACAGGAATAAACCGAATCCAATTCCGAATAGGATTGGAAACCAAAAGAGAATATGATTAGGCCATTGGGCCTTTAGCTAGACAACATGGGCATGCGCCCAACACACTCCCCCTCCAGCCAAAGGGCCAAATGTGTCTTCAAGTAGAGGAACTATTGACAGGCTTCATGCCTGCCAATTTTCTACAAAATTCATATTTATATACAACCACCGCCTTTGTTAATATATCCGAAGGATTTTCATCAGTGTGTATCTTCTCAACCTCAAATAATTCTCTTCTACAGCCATTCTTATCCAATGATACTTTCTATTTATATGTTTGGTCTTAGAATGAAAAGTGGAGTGCTTGGTGAGACAAATAATACTTTGATTATCACAAAATAAGATGTACATTGGTTGTTCAAAGCCAAGATCATTAATAAAATCCTTCATCTATAATAGTTCTTTGGCACCTTCTATGACAGCAATATATTCCGCTTCTGTGGCGGATAGAGCTATGCACTTCTGTAGTCTAGATTGCCAAGAAAAAATTACCCCTGCAAAAGTGATCAAATAACCGGAAGTCGATCTTGAATTATTAAGATTGCCTCCTAAATCAGAGTTTGTGTAACAAACAAGTTCAGGCTTGCCATTGCCAAAGCACATCTTCAAATCTACAGTACCTTTCAAATACCTTAATATCCATTTTACTGCATCCTAATGTTCTTTTTCAGGATTAGAAAGGAATCTACTAACAGTACCAACGACATGTGCAATATTTGGTCTAGTGCAAACCATAGCATACATCAAGCTACCAACGGTAGAAGAGTAAGGAATATGAGACATCTCCTTTTTTTTCTTCATCAGTAGATGGACTCTGACTAATACTCAATTTGAAGTGTTTAGCAAGAGGAGTACTAACTACTTTTGCATCTCTCATATTAAACCTCTTGAGTACCTTCTCAATGTATTGCTTTTGGGACAGAAATAACTCCTTTCTATCTCTGTGTCGGTGGATTTGAATGCCCAAGATTTTCTTTGCTGGCCCCAAGTCCTTCATCGCAAACGATTTTCTCAACTACTTCTTAAGGACTGCAATTCTGGATTTATTCTTGCCTACAATAAGCATGTCATCCACATAAAGCAATAAAATAATAAAACCATCATAAGAGAACTTGTGAAAGAATACACAGTGGTATAAAGAAGTTTTCTTGTACCGTTGTACTTCTATGACAGATTCAAACTTCAAATAATATTGCCTTGGAGCTTGTTTCAATCCATACATACTGTTTTTCAATTTGCAGACATAATTTTCTTTTCCCTTAGTTATAAAATCCTCAGGTTGCTCCATATAAATCTCCTTATCTAAATCACCATGAAGAAAAGCAGTCATGACATCCATCTGCTCAACCTCTAAATTTAGATTTGCAGCTAAGCCTAGAACCACACGAATAGAAGACATCTTCACAACAAGGGAGAAAATTTCATCAAAGTCAACTCCCTTTTTCTGGCCAAAACCTTTAACAACTAACCTCGTCTTGTATCTTGGAGCAGAGGTATGATTATCTTGCTTTATTATGAATATCCATTTGTTAGATAAAGCTCTCTTACCTTTCGGCAATTTCACTAACTCATATGTGCCATTCTCATGGAGTGACTTCATCTCATCTTCCATCGCTTAAATCCACTGATCTTTGTGAGTATCTTGCATGACTTCATTATAATTCTCAAGTTCTCCCATGTCAATCAAATGTACATACTCTTCAGGAGGATAATGCATGGATTTTTGCTTCTCCCTTGTATATCTTCTAAGTGAGGTTTCAAGAGCATTCGAAGTAGTTACCTGTGCAGGAATTGGTTGCTGATCAACCACAACTTCATCAACTGGAGCATCCATAACATCTACACCATGAATATCATTTTAATCTTGATCATTATCTCCATCATTGTCTTGGGTTCCTTTATGTGCAATATGTATCTTAGCAATTGAAACTGGATCAATATCAACTAAGCTTTCATTACTCTGAGAATCTATCTTCTCGGCTTTGTCAATATCTTCAATAGTTTGGTCTTCAAAGAATATTGCATCATGACTTCTAATAATTTTATTGGCAACTGGATCATAAAAACGATACCCAAACTCATCTTGACCATAACCAATAAAGATGCACCGCTTAGTTTTGACATCCAGTTTCGATCTCTCATCTTTAGGAACATGCACACAAGATTTACACCCCAAAACTCTCAGGTGATCATAAGAAACATCTTTGGAAAACCAAACTCTGTCTAGGACATTACCATCCAAAGTAACAGCATGAGACAAATTAATAACATAGGCAATAGTGTTAAGTGCTTCCGCCTAAAATGTATTTGAAAGTTTAGCCTCTGAAAGTAAGCATCTAACTCTCTCAACTAGAGTTTTATTCATCCTCTCTGCCAAACCGTTCAATTGAGGCATCTTGGTCAGGGTTTTCTGATGACGAATTCCTTGTTCCTTGCAATAGTTGTCAAAGGGACCACAATATTCACCACCATTATCAGTGCAAATACATTTTAATTTTTCGTTTGTCTCTCAGCTAAGGCCTGAAATTCCTTAAACACGCAAAGTGCTTGATCTTTAAATTTCAAAGGATACACCCAGAGCTTACGAGAATGATCATCAATGAAGGTCACAAAGTAAAGTGCACCACCTTTTGACTTTACTTTAAAAGGACCACACAAACTAGAGTGTACTAGCTCAAATAAATTGGGCTTTCTTGAGGAAGGATGGCTATAAAAGGAAACCTTTTTTTGTTTGTCAGCTAAACAATGTATGCACCTTTTCAGCTTTGCTTGTTTCACTCCAGAAAGCAAACTTTTCTTAGCCAAACATGTAATCCCCCTCTCACTCATATGACTCAATCGTCGATGCCACAATTCTGACAAAGTATCACTTTCTACCAGATTTATTGAATCATTAAGAATATAGCCATGTATCACATATGAATAACCAGACTTGACTCCTTGGGCCACTACTAACGAGCCCTTGGTGAGCTTCCATAGGCCATTAAAGTGGGCATTATAGTAACCTTCATCATCTAATCTTCCTGCGGAGATCAAATTGAAAGGAAAGTCTGGAGAATGCTTGACATCTTGAAGAACTAACGTTGAACCATTTATTAGTTTTCAAACAAACTGTGCCAACACCAAACACCTTAACTTTACTGGCATTGCCCATTTTGAACACTCCAGAATCAACAGGAGTATAAGATTAGAAAAAGTCTTTTCTTGGTGTGACATGTGAGGTAACTCCAGAATCTACTATCCAGATCGTCTCATGGGATACCAAATTGATGACATTTTCATTTTAATAAAAAAGAAGGTCATCTCGAACAATAGCAGCAATATTGTTCTCGTTATTTTCAGCTTTCTTTCCTTCTCTAGTGTCTTGATTCAACTTGCAACAAAACTTTTTGATGTGTCCTTTCTTGCCACAGTGGTTGCATATAATATTATAGTATTTGGACATTGACTTACTTCTACTTTTATCTCTATTCCTTAAGCCTCTTGTTCTATCTCTCCCCCAGTTTTTTGTAACTAAGATATCTGCTTGTGAGGACGAACCTTGAGATTTTCTCCTTACTTCCTCGTTCAACACACCACTCTTGGCATATTTCATGGTCACCTTACCTCCAGGAGCTGAGTTTGTCAAAGAAACATGAAGAGTTTCCTAAGAGTCTGGCAGAATATTAAGAAGCCAAAGTCCTTGTATCTCATCATCAAAATTAACTCACATTTAAAATAACTGATTAAAGACACCCTGAAAATCATTTACATGATCAAGGATAGGGCTACCTTCCTTGTATTAAAGGTCATCAATTGCTTTAACAGAAACAATTTATTGTTCCCGATTTTTTAAGCATAAAGAGTCTCTAGCTTTTCCCACAATGATCTCGCATGTATCTCGTTCACAATATAGTTGCGAACATTATCTTCAAACCATTGTCGTATATATCCACATACTTGTTGGTGCTCGAAATCCCAATCTTCATCAGATATACTTTCGGGTTTATGAGCTGAAAAAACAGGTAGATGCATCTTCTTCACGAATAATAAGTCTTTCATCTTGCTTCTCCAAACATTATAATTTCTCACATTTAAACATACCATCTTGCTCATATTCGCCTCCTTTCCGCAACAACCCGAATAAATAACCAAGGCTCTGATACCACTGTTATGTCGATGAAGAGGCAAACCCGAAAATAAAAAAGATAAAGAACATCAAATTTTAACGTGAAAAACCCTTCAAATCAAAGGTAAAAATTACGGGATCACAAAGATCCAATAAAATCCACTATAACAATAAGAGGGTTATAAAATTTCCCCAAATTGGCTACACAACAAGTGCCAAATATGGAGCAACAATAGTAACAAGAGCAACAACTAATCAGTTGACGAAAGAGGAGAATCCACAAAAATGAAGCTTCTGTTCGAGGCTCGAAATCATATGCTACGAGCCTCCAAATCCGATCTTCACCATTAAAATCCAAGATCAAGATGTTACCAACACTCAATCAAAATTTCAGCTCAATCCAACAGTTAACGAATCAAAAAACGTGATTTGAAGTTGGCTGGTAGGAAATAAACATCTGCAGCAAAACAAATAATTTTCTTCTCTCTTCTCTCTTGACGAAAATTCTCTCAAGAACTACTCTTATGTGCTTAAGTCTTTCAAAGATTTGTATCAATGAACATAGAATAATTCTCCAAGGTTGTTCTATTTATAGATCATGAATGATGCTTTCTCTTAAAGCCAAAACCCATTCAAAAAAGGAATAAGCCAAATCCAATTCCGAATAGGATTGAAAACCAAAAAAAAATACGATTAGGTCATTGGGCCTTTGGCTGGACAACATGAGCATGTGCCCAACACTTTTAATATTTTTGGACATTGGACACTACAATAATTACTACAACTAAAACCTTAAACCAAAGGAGAAGAATGCAACTCTGAATAAACCCAAATTAAACTCAACATCTTATCTGAATCTTATAATTTTAAGCTGTGTGAATAATAAAATAGAACACAAATAGTTTGTAGCAATCTAATGTTCATATGTTAATAAAAATTTAGGAAACGGAAGGAAATAAAGTCAATATAAATCGAAAAAATTAAAAGAGGACCGGAAAAGTAAAGCCCCAAAAATAGAGGAGGAAACATGGAATTAAGGTTACAACAACAACAATAACTCAGTATAATCTCACTTAATAGGGTCTGGGGAAGTTATGCGTAGCTTACTCCTACCTTGAGGTAGAGTGTCTATTTCCAAATAGACTCTCGACATCCTTCCCTCCAAGAACTTCCCACCTTGCTATTGAGCTCTTGGTTGGAAGTGAGGTTGCTTACCATCATAGCAACCCCTCTTGATTGCCTAAAATACGATTTGTGTTCATCAAATCTAAAATTATGACTGAACCTAACTTATTCCAAATATGCATCAAATCAAACAAAAAATTATAGACATGCATGTACAAAATCCAAAAAAAATAATAAAACTATCCAAAAAGTAGAAGAATTAACCGTGACCCACCAAAGTTTCATTACCAATAAATGAATGTATTAAACGGAGAAAGAATAATGGTAAACTCACGAGAACAATGAAGAGTACAGCACGCACAAGCGACGCCAGCGAACTCAAAGAGAAAACACATGGCCGAGAAAAAGCTTTGTAGTCATGGCGATGGAATTGAAGGTGAGAAAAGGGGATGGTAAAGTGGATTCTAGAATGTAGTGAAGAAAAGAGTTGCTCAAGAGTAAAGACTCATTGACACCAACTGCACACATATTTGTTATCAGAGGTTGGAAGGACACGTGACTATTGGTAAAAGCCAAACTCCAATAACCAATAAAATGGACCCAAATTTACATAAGAAAAAACATAGCTTTTTGTACAATCAGTCCCCTCAAACTCTCATTTCTATAATACTATAATAATAATAAAAAATAAAATAAAATGCAATAGTGGACATAAATAGTAATCGTTTATCTTTGTAAAAGGTAAATACTGTTAGCCGTCCCTCTCTATAAGAGTAACTAAGGGAAAATCCCAAAACAAATTATAACAACAAATTTTTGCGTCGAGAAAAATAAATAATTAAGACTAGAAAATTGCACAACAAATATAGTATTCGATTTCAATAAATGAAAGTATTACAATCTTTATGATATTCCTCTGATTCTTCAAGAAAGTAAATTATCTTAATGACCTTGATTTTGATTTGATTCAAGTGCTTGTAAAACTTGATCTTGAATCTCTTCCTTGAACATGAATTTGTATTTGATAATTTGATCTTGAACGCCTTGGTATTTGATTTGGCTTCGTTCTTGATCTTGAACTTGAACTTGAACTTGTAGCTTGAGTGCTGGAGTGCTTGAACTTGTAGCTTGTCGAGAAATCTGCGGTGTTTAATCCACGAGCTCTCTGCTTGCTTCTTGTTCTTAATTCTGGTGTCTTCTAGCTTTATGAATACCTCTATTTATAGTTGTAGGGAGTGATGTGGCTGTGTGATTTTATTGATCCGTTTGAACTGACCAATACCATCTAGACACTTGGCATGATTTAACTGGCTCATTTATTTGTCTTGGATTACCGCATCATTTGACACATGACATGATTTTATTGGCTCATCTATTTGTCTTGGATTGCCACGTCACTTGGCATATGTCTTGATTTTATTGGCTTGTTCTTTTGACTTGGATTGCCACATCATTTGACACGTGGCATACGCCTGGGCTATATGATGTGCTAATAGCCATTTGGTCCTTGGGTTAATAAAGTGAACTTATCATTCAATTTGTAGTCCGATTAGATGGACTAGCTCAACACATGTATAATTGAACTTATACTTGGATTATATCCAATTTGAGTAATTGAAGAAGAGGATGAAAGAAGAAGAAAAAGAACCAGAAGAGAGAGAGTTGCGTGAGAGCTAAAGAGAGAAGAAGATCATTTCATTATGTTCGTTACTTACAATCTAGAGTATCTCTATTATATATAGATAATTCTTAATTATTTATTAATAACTAATTATACTCTAATAACTAACTAACTAACATTAGGAAGAGTTGTTAAACTAAACTAACTGACTAGTATGAAATTAATAAACTACCCTTCTTAGACTATGTTATATCTTTCTCTACACCCCCCCTCAAGCTAGGTACTGAAAATACATTAAGAATGCCTAGCTTGGAAGAAAGATATCCAAGCTGCACCTTTTTGAGCCCTTTGGTTAAAATATTTGTTGGTTGCTCTTTTGTTGATATATTGCTTGTTTTGATAAGACCTTGTATATTTTTTTCCCGGATGAAGTGGCAATCAATCTCTATGTACTTTGTTCTTTCGTGATATACTAGATTTGCTGCAATTTGAATCACAGTTTTACTATCACTAAACACTTCAACTAGTAACTTGACATAGGCTCTCACTTCTTTTAGTAATCCAATTAGCCAAATAAGTTCTGCCACAGTTGTTGCAAGGCTTCTATACTCAGCTTCTGCTGAGCTTCTAGAGACAATAGATTACTTTTTTGACTTCCATGAGATTAAAGAATCTCCAAACTTAACCAAATAACCTGAAACATATTTTTTTGAGAAAGGGCAGGCAGCCCAGTCTGCATCACAATAGGCAGAAATGGTATTGTTGTCCTTGCTAGAAAGTAGAATTCTTTGCCCTGGATTATTTTTTATATATTTGACAATTCTTAGAGCAACTTTCATATGATACTTATTTGGTCTTTGTAGGAACTGGCTTAGTGTTTGAACACTAAATGAGATATCAGGTCTTGTCATTGTTAGATATAAGCATTTGCCTATCAGTCTTTGTTAGGTGTTTATATCTGTCAATTCTTCATTCACCAAGGTAATGGACTTATTTTTCTTCATATGTTCATCATATTCTGTAGTTGTAAGCTTCATAGTTACATCAAGTGGTGTTATTGCTGGTTTAGCAGCTGTTGTGCCTGTCTCAAAAATTAGCTCCAGTGCATATTTTCTCTGGTGCATAAGAATTTCTTGTTTTGATCTAGCAAATTCTATGCCTAGGAAATATTTTAGTTCCCCTAGTTCTTTCATTTTAAAGGATTTTTATAGATGTAATTTAGTTTCCTCTATTAATTTCAAAGAATCACCAGTTATGAGCATGTCATCTACATATATTAGTACCATTGTAATACCTTCTGCAGTTTTCTTAAAGAACAAGGATTGATCATATTGACTTTGTTGAAATTGAGATTTTAATAGAGCTTCTATTAGTTTAGCATTTCATTGCATGGGAGCTTATTTTAATCCATACAAGGATTTGACAAGTCTACATACTTTATTCTCCCCCTGACTTGTGAATCCTTGAGGCAGCTCCATATATATCTCATATAATAAATCTCCCTGTAAAAATGCATTATATACATTCATTTGATGTATATGCCAGTGATTTGTAGCAGCCATAGCTAGTACAGTTCTGACTGTTTTCATCTTGATGACTGGAGAAAAGGTTTCTTGATAATCTATTCCTTCCCTTTGACTGAGCCCCTTAGCAACTAACCTAGCCTTAAATCTTTCTATTTCACTAGATGCCTTATATTTGATTTCGTATTCCACTTACAACCTATATGAGATTTACCTGAAGGCAGAGTTACTATGTCCCATGTGTGATTGTTTTGAAAGGCTTCAATTTTAGCTTTTATAGCATCTATCAACTTAGGATCCTTTGTAGCTTCACAGTATAGAATTTGTTCAGTAATATTTGAGGTTTCTGTTAAATAGGCTTGATATGTAGGACTTAAGTATTCATATGTTAAGTATTTTGATATAGAATATGGTTTATTTTGTTGTACAGTTAATGACACAAAGTCTTTCATCCATATAGGATGTTTCTTTCCTCTACAGGACTTCCTTATATTTAATTGATCATTAATTAATTGAGGAACTTGATTTGTTTGTTGTATATTTGAGGTTTGTTGACTGTCGCACCTTATTTTTCTACTACACCCCTGTGAAGGGTAAGAGAGTTTTTTCAATTAAAGGACAATCGAAACGGGATTCAAACCAGTGACTTGGGACACCATAAATCTTCCAAGTGGCGACTTTGAATCTTTTAATAAAATGAATCCCGTTTCGATTGTCCTTTAATTGAAAAAACTCCCTTACCCCTTCACGGGGATGTAGTAGAAAAAGGAGGTGTGACAGTTCTGGCGACTCTACTGGGGATGGTTTTCCTCTTGCTCCTTTCCATGTTCTACTTCGTTCGACTGCCTTGAACTTGGTCGAGAATTTCTGACCTTTTCAATACTCCTTATCCACAAACTTCAGTCTGTTGTTTTCCACTTCTAACCTTCTTATCCGAAAATTTTCAACTGTTGCCTTCACATTTTGGATTTTCATCCGATCCCATATTTTCAAGGAATCTCCATCACTTTATCATTTGTTTTATCAATGATGCTTCTTACGTCCCATCACCTTCTTTTTGGCATATCCTAGCCCCACTTTGCTTTGCATTACTTTAGAATCTGGCGTTAAACTCTGAAAATCCTTCTTATTTGTTAAAAACTAACTATTATTGGAAAATTCTTAGCCAAAAGAAATAAAATACGATGACTTCAAAATATGAAGAAAACAAAGGAGAAGATCTTCCTTTAGAAGATTTTGAGAAAGAAAAAGACTTATCTGAACGGGATAACTGATCCCAATGATCATGTTGTGCATTTTGGTTTAATCAACACAGTCTATTCAATCAATCAATTTCCAAATTGTCCTGCTTTGTGCCTCAAAGTTTTCCCAGCCCAACTCTTTTTCCAAATCCCCATCTTCGTTCAACTCGATGCCTTGACGGATCTTTTGCCGTCAGCCTAACCTTATTTGTCCCTTTCTCAATTCCTTGTCGCCTCATGGTGCATCTGAAGGTTTTCATCAATAAGACTCTCTCATTTTTATTTTCAGCTTTCATCGCCTTACAGTACCCTTGCGGGTTTTCACTAATAAGACTCTCTCATTTTTGAACTTATCTCAGCTTTCATCGCCTTACAGTGCTCTTGCGGGTTTTCACTAATAAGACTCTCTTATTTTCCATTTTCCTTGCTTAAAACCGGAGTACTACCCTTGGTATGAATTATCTTTACTTGCTTGACTTGGCACCTCACGAAGACTGATCGGGATGTCTTTATTTGGATGTTAATATGAATTTTTGAATAGGTTTGGAAAGAAAAGGGTATCAAAGTGTTCAAACCAAATCCAACGGGTTAGGATTACAATTTTTGGAACAAACTTTCTCATTACAAACATAACTTTTTCCCCAGTTTTCTTGATTGGGGATCTTTCGAGTTTTATTTCCCTATGACCAAGCCGTGAAGTTGCCTACGTATCTTTAAAAGGAATCAGGTCAAACGTAGTTCATTTCCTTTCTTGTTTTTACGCTTTTCTTTTCATTTGTTATTATTTTTTCCTTTTCTGTTTTTCTTTTTCTTTACTCTTTCCTTTTTATTTTCTTTTTGGTTATTGATTCCAAAAGAGGGGTGCGAAAATAAATAAATAAGGCTCAAAATGGTGAACAAAGGGTAAAGTATTTAGATAGTAGAACAAATTGCCTTCGTCATTTCAACCTTCGAGATAATGCCAAGTACAAACAATCAATGATTATATTAAAGAAATCAAACATAATATCTCTTAACTGCATCGAAGTTGATAGCCATATCTATGCATTTTCCTTCAATATCTGTTAAGCACAAAGCGCCATTGCACAATACTCTGGTTACAATGAACGGTCCTTGCCAGTTTGGGGCGAACTTGCCTTTTGCTTCAGCCTGATGTGGAAGGATCCGCTTCATCACTTGCTGCCCTACTTCAAACTTTCTGGGACACACTTTCTTATTGTATGCTCTTGCCATCCTTTTCTGATATAATTGGCCATGACATACTACTGCCAATCTTTTTTCATCAATTAAACTCAACTGCTCCAAACGGGTTTTTACCCACTCATCATCATCAATCTCAGCCTCAGCGACAATCCGAAGAAAAGGGATTTCAAATTCCGCAGAGATCACTACTTCAGTGCCATATACCAACAAATATGGGATCGTACCTACTGAAGTACGGACAGTAGTGCGATAACCTAACATCGCAAATGGTAACTTCTCATGCCATTGCCTGGAACTTTCTACCATTTTCTGCAGTATTTTCTTTATGTTCTTGTTGGCTGCTTCAACTGCTCCATTCGCTTTAGGCCAATATAGGGTGGAATTGTGATGTGTAATCTTAAACTACTGACATGTTTCTTTCATCAAATTGCTGTTAAGATTAGCACTATTATCTGTGATGATTACCTTTGGGATTCTAAATCGACAGATGATGTTGGAATGAACAAAATTGACTACTGCTTTCTTGGTTATAGACTTGAAAGTTTTAGCCTCAACCCATTTGTTAAAGTAATCAATGGCCACCAGAATGAACCTGTGCCATTGGATACTGCTGGATCAATGGGCCCAATGACATCTATGCCCCAAGCAACGAAGGGCCATGGTGCCAACATTGTGTGCAATTTCGATGGCGGAGAATGAATTAAATCCCCGTGTATCTGGCATTGATGACATTTGCGCACAAAGCTAATACAGTCTCGCTCCATGGTGAGCCAATAATACCCTGCCCGAAGGATCTTCTTCGCCAATACATATCCGCTCATGTGCAGTCCGCAAACTCCAGAATGTACTTCTGACATGACTGCCATGGATTTTTTAGCATCAATGCACCTTAACAAACCAAGGTCGGGTGTTCTTTTATACAACACTACTCCACTGAGGAAAAATTCACTTACCAGCCGTCGAATAGCTCTCTTTTGATCTCCTGTGCCTTGTACCAGGTACACTCCTATCCTGATGTATTCCTTGACATCATGGAACCATTGTTCGCCATCAAACTCTTCATCTATTATGTTACAATAAGCATGCTGATCACGAACTTGGATATGCAATGGATCAACATGAATTTTGTCTGGAGGGTGCAACATTGCTGCCAAGGTAGCCAAAGCATCAGCAACCTCATTATGCACTCTTGGGATATGCCTAAACTCCACTGATCGAAACTGTTGACAATGGTCATGCAAACATTGTCTATACGGTATGAGTTTCAAATGCCGTGTTTCCCATTCTTCTTGAATTTGATGTACTAGGAGGTCTGAGTCCCCCAAGACCAAGACGTCCTGGACATCCATGTCCGCGGCTAACCGCAAACCCAAGATGCATGCCTCATATTTAGCCATGTTGTTGGTACAATAAAAATGAAGCTGAGCCGTAACAGGGCAGTGGTGTCCCTTTTCAGAAATAAGTACCGCTCCCATTCCAACTCCTTTCATATTTGTTACCCTATCAAAGAAAAGTTTCCATCCTGGTTCTTCAGTTAGTTCTAGCTCGTCGATCTACATTACTTCTTCATCAGGAAAATACTTCATCAATTGCTCGTATTCTTTATCGATTGGATTCTCAGCAAAGTGATCAGCCAGTGCTTGGGCTTTCATTTTAGTCCTCGTCACATAGACGATGTCAAACTCTGTGAGCAATATTTGCCACTTCACCAGTCTCCCTATGGGCATGGGCTTTTGAAAAATATACTTCAACGGATCTAAGCGTGAAATGAGGTAAGTGGTATAGGATGACAGATAATGCTTCGATTTATATGCCAACCAAGTTAGGGCACAACACGTCTTCTCAAGTTAAGTGTACTTAACCTCATAAACCATAAACTTCTTGCTGAGATAGTAGATTACTTGCTCCTTCCTACCGGTGATGTCATGTTACCCTAGTACACAGCCAAATGAATTCTCCAGGAACGTTAAATAAAGAATCAACGGTCTCCCTGGTTCCGGTGGAACCAACACAAGTGGATTTGACAAATACCCTTTTATCTGGTCAAATGCCTCATGACATTCTTCAGTCCATTTGACCGCAGCAATCCTTCTTCAGTAGTTTAAAAATGGGTTCACAAGTTGCTGTGAGTTGAGCAATAAACCTACTAATGTAATTCAACTTTCCCAACAGACTCATTACTTTAGTTTTGTTCTTCAGGGGTGGCAACCCTTGGAAGGCTTTGATCTTTGATGGGTCCCACTCAATGCCTCGTCGACTAACTATGAATCCCAATAGTCTTCCGGATGGAACCCCAAATGCACACTTGGCAGGGTTGAGTTTGAGGTCGTTCTTACGGAGCATATGAAATAACTTCCTCATATCTGTGATATGGTTAGCTTGCTGCTTTGATTTAATGATCACATCATCCACATACACCACAATCTCTTTATGGATCATATCATGGAATATAGTGGTCATTGCTCGCATGTATGTTGCCCCAGCATTGTTTAGACCAAATGACATTACTCTGTAGCAATAAGTTCCCCATGGCGTGATGAATTTCGTCTTCTTTGCATCTTATTCATCCATCAAAATTTGATGATACCCAACATAACAATCCACAAAAGACCTAATCTCCCGTTCGGCACAATTATTGATTAAAATGTGGATGTTGGGTAATGGAAAGTTGTCCTTTGGGCTAGCTTTGTTCAGATTACGATAATCAACGCACCCCCTAATTTTTCCGTCCTTTTTCGGCACTGGCACCACATTAGCCGACCAATCATGATATCGAGTGACCCGAATAACCTTTGCATCCAGTTGTTTGGTTATCTCTTGCTTAATCTTCACACTCATATCAGTTTTGAATTTCCTCAATTTTTGCTTGACATGAGAGAATACCAGGTTAGTGGGCAATTTATAAACCACTAAATTGGTGCTCAAACCCGGCATGTCGTCATATGACCATGCAAAAACGTCTTTGAATTCAGTAAGTGTTTTGATTAATTCTTCCCTGATATTTGGTTCAATATGGACACTTATTTTAGTTTCCCTGATGTTATATGCGTCCCTTAGATTGACGGCTTCTGTATCGTTTAAGTTGGGCTTGGCTTTTTCTTCGAATTGACTTATTTCCCTACTAATCTCTTCGAAGGCTTCATCCTCACCGTATTCTGACTCATGATCTATTTCTTGTACTATCATTTCAGAGTCAGATTGATTTTCTAGACTGGGCTGAGGATTCCTTATACATGCCATGTCATTAGGACCAGTATCAAGGGAACTGTACAGAAAAGAAAAGGAGAAAAATAAGATTAAAATAAAATAAAAATAAGGAATGAAGAAAAACTTTCATTTTATTGAAGTACGGGATAACAAGGTTTTGCACACTTTGACGAACACAAAATAAAAGAAATCTGGATTACAACCCAGGAATAATCCAGACAAACAGGAAGGAAAATCAGAGCCAACTACCAATACTCCCTCCGAGTGGGAAGAGGAGTAGCCCTCTAATTATTGATCTTTGACTTTGGTCCCACGAACTGCACATCTGCCTTGCTGGACCCCTTCCCGGCTTCTACCGTGTTAATCTCGGCAAATAACCTTTTGAACTCTTTATCCAAATCTCCATCCACACCAATCAATGACCCAGTAACTTTTGAGGCCAGTTTCTTTCTAATACTTGGCCTGAAGAAAGATTTGGACAGGCGCGTGATTGGCTTTGGAAGAACCTATGCCTTTTGCTTCATCTTCTTAGCTCTTCAGATGTCTGCAGCTGTACATTTAAACCCTAAACCAAAGGTTCCCACATTTTTCGGTAAGGATACCGGATGTACAATACCTTGAAGAGATGCACCTAAGCCTTTATCGGGCACAAAGCCATTTCCCAACATTTCATATGCTATCATGACATATGCAGAGGTTATCTTTGTATTCGATGTGTTCCCCCTCCGGAGTTTTCTCGATCGATACTGTGTCATAAACTTAGTATACCCATGGCCCGACGCCATCCTCTACCTTAACAAAGGGCACAATGGTGTCGCTCTGGGAGCGCAGATTGTCCTCACCATGAACCACAATCTTTTGTCGGTCCCACTCAAACTTAACCACTTGATGCAGGGTAGACAGAACCGACTTTGCAGCATGAATCCAGGGTCGTCCCGACAAAAGGTTGTAAGAGACTGCCATATCTAACACTTGGAATTCCATGGTGGATTCCATAGGCCCAATTGTCAGTTCCAGCACAATAACACCGACCGATTCTTTTCCCCCGCCGTCGAACCGTCGAACGCAAATGCTGTTCTTGCGAATTCTGTCACTGTTTACTTTCAGTTTGTTTAATGTAGAGAGAGGACAAATATTCGCACAAGACCCGTTGTCAACAAAAGCTCAGGTAACCACAGATTCCTCACATTTAACTGTAAGATAGAGGGCCCTATTATGCTCGGTACCTTCTTCGGGTAACTCATCATCGGTAAAAGTGACCCTGTTTACCTCAAATATCCTATTTGCGATTTTTTCCAAGTGATTGATGGAGATCTTGTCAGGTACATGGGCCTCATTCAGGATTCTCATCAACGCTTGCCGATGTTCATCGTAATGGATCAATAATGAAAGTAATGAGATTTGAGTCGACGTCTTCTTTAGCTGCTCTATGATGGAATAATCCTGTAACTTCATTTTCTTTAAGAACTCTTCTACTTCTTCTTCGTTCACTGGCTTCTTTACTGCCATTGGGTTGGCCTTTCTCGATTCCGCGGGAGCAAACACCTTCTCGAGCGAGTTAGCCCTTGGATGTAACAAACTTCTTCCTTGACCTCCTTTCCCTTATAGGTCAATATTACCCGGTCATAATTTCATGGGATGGCTTTGTTGTCAACTATCGGCAATTGGACCACTGGCTTGATGATGACTGGGTCTATGCGAGCACCTTCTACAATTAGAATGGGTCTGCTCATTACTTTTGGTACTACCACCTTTGTCTCTCCCCGTTTTATCGATACTTTGCCTGAAGACTCCTTCTGAACCACCACCACTGGTTTACTGTTTGTTTCCTTCTCACTGACCAATGGCTTATTGCTAGTTGACTCCTTTGCCGGCCTGCCTTCACTTGACCTGATCATTATTACAGTTTGAGAAGGTTTTTTAGACCCTTCTTTTATTTGCACCAACTCAATCATATTGGTCTCGTGATGAGCTGGGAGTGGATTCTGGTTGATGTTGGGTCCTTCCAGGGTTTGCACCTCGATTCAACGAGTGTCGATAAGCTCCTGAATAGCTGTTTTCAACCTCCAGCATTTCTTTGTGTTGTGTCCAGTGGCTCCCGAACAATATTCACAACATATCAAATGATCAAGATTTCTAGGAGGGGGGTTTGGTAGCTTAGCCTCGACCGGATTCAACAATCCCAGTTGCCTCAATTGGTGGAACAGACTGGTGTAAGACTCTCCAGTGGAGTGAAAGTCTTTTGCTTTTGTGTCCTCTCATTCTTGAAGGCTTGGTTCAAATAGAAATCTGTACTAGAGGGGTTTCTGTATGCTCTTGGAGGTGGGTAGTTATTTTGTGGGGCCGGTGCACGCCATGGTGCGTGGACGGGAGGTTGAACATATGTCTGAGCATGGTGGACAGAAAAGTTAGGATCTGGTGGTGGGTAGTAATGCTGTGGATGGCCATATGGAGTATGGGAGTAATTTTATTGGTGGGGTCGGGGTTGGTTATAGTAGGGTGAGGGGCCTCTGGATCCAAACCAGGCTCTGGACTCAACCGTTGCAACATCTTCTTTCTTCCTCTTCCCGAGCACACCCCCAGTGCCGCTATAGAGAGCTTGAGTGGTTGCTTTGATTGCTGAGTAACTCATGATTTTGTTGGACTTGAGTCCTTCCTCGATCATACCACCTATTTTCACAACCTCATGGAAAGACTTGCCAATCGCCGTCACCAGGTGACCAAAATAGGTTGGCTCCAAAGCTTGTAAAAAGTAATCAACCATCTCTCCTTCTTTCATTGGAGGGTCGACCCTCACAGATTTTTCCCTCCAACAGAAACCGTATTCCCTGAAGCTCTCTCTGGGCTTTTTCTCCAGTTTTATCAATGACAGATGATCTAGAATGATTTGTAGATTGTACTGGAAGTGGAAGGCGAATGCTTGTGCCAAGTCATGCCAGGTGTACCATCTACCATGGTCCTGTCTTGTATACCATTCTAATGCAGACCCACTTAAACTCTGGCTAAAGTACACCATCAGCAACTCATCCTTTCCGCCCGCTCCTCTCATCTTGCTGCAAAATCCTCGCAAATGAGCCATTGGATCACCGTGCCCGTCGTATAGATCGAACTTAGGCATCTTGAACTCGTTTGGCAGCTGAACGTCTAGAAACAAACATAAATTCTTATATTCCACACTGACTTGGCCGCCTAAACCCTGCATATTCCAGAAAGATTGCTCTAGGCTCTTTACTTTTGGAAACCTTTCTTGCTGCTCTGGATTCCTGTTTTGCTTTTCGGGTTCTGCCGAGTTGTCAAGCTGAAGAGGGAAAGGGTACAGTTCAGGTACTTTGAAGGTGGGTTCAGGAGGGTAATATTGATGCTCCTAAGTTTGGAACACAGCTGGAAGACCTGTGGAGTGTGGCTGGTGGAGGGGCCACGAAAATAGGGGTAATTGGCGGTGGATGGTATGGATTCATTTTTGGAATTTGGGGTGTCTGGGAGGTGGTTGCCTGGTGTTGTTGATGTATGGTAAAGTTGGGTGATGAGTCCAAAATAAGCTGTACCGGAGATTGGGCGGGTATTGGGAGAAAAGTCCGGTTAGTAGGATAGGATGGTGCTGGCTGACCACTTGTCCAAGCTTAGTACATCTCAGCCATCTGCTGTTTCAATTTGTACACCTCATCTTTCATCGCTTGCACGTCTACCTCTTTTACCTCAGTGTTTCCTTCTCTATCAGCGCTAGACATAATCACCGGTATCGGTCCCTTTATTCTAGTCTGATAGTGGTGTTCTGCCAGTACGCTCTTAGTAAACTAACTGCTTGAGATTTCTGGACAAACAACAAACTTGTTAGTCTTTTAGAGTTTAACAGACATACAATCGTACGTTGAGATGCAATGCACCTAGGCAATTAACCATTTTCTATCATGTGTTTGCTTTGGTTGCATGCGTCATTCCGGCTTTTTATAGTTGTGTGCCCTTTAATGCCTCTCAACTATCCTTTATTTACTTTCATTTTCTCTCTTTTCTTTTTCTTGTTTTAATGGTGGTCTAATCTTATGTGGATTGCCTACGTATCATGACCTCGCATGAATCAGACCGAGCGTAGTTCTGGCCGGTGTAAAGTACATAGTAAAATATTTTCCACACAAACAATTGCTTTATTAAGCCACTTGAAAAAGAGTTCACAAACTTTAAAGACGAACAAAACAAAACTTAAAGGACTGACTGACAGACTTACAAAGTTTAACAAAAAAGACTTGAAATAAAGATTAAGAATACACTAATGCTTTAAAATTTCTTGGGGTCCACAAGGCATCATTCGGCCTTGCCGGCGGGCCTTGGTGTGAGATCCCTTTGAAGCCTCTCCAGATTGCTCATTATTTGCCGACCGAATGTCATCACTGCCACAAAAAAGGTAGTACGGGTCATGTTCTTGCACACTCCGCATTTTGCCATAATTTAATGTGTGATGTTTGCGACCTCTTCTCTAATCCTATTTTTCTCCTACAGCAGTCGTCCGACCTGTCGATCCCGGGCTTCCAGCATTTGAGAGTTATGGAGGAGTTGATCTTGAAAGTCGTTCATTTGTTCCTCTATCCACGCCATCAGGTCATAATAGTGTTTCCTCTCTGCTCTGAAATCTCTGGCTTGCCTGAATACCCTGTCTTCAAGAGTGGCTATTGTTCCTCTCAAGACAGCGACGCCCCCCTCATAATTCTTCTTCATCTGCTGCATATGAAGGGCCCGCTCTTTTGCACCCTTTGTCCATCTGGCCCGGACCCTTGCCAAGCTAGCTTCAAATATCTCCAAGGCCCTTTGGCTCTCGCGAGCTTTCCCTTTCAGCTCATTTATTAGTTTCCGGTCAGCCTGGCTTCTTTCTGGTTTCCTGATGGTTATTCTTATTTTTTGGATCTGAGCCTTAAGGGCCTCATTTTCTTTGATTAGCTTCTTCTTCTCCCCCTCGTCTGCAGCAACTTGAACATCCTTTTCGAATTGAAGTTGTATGGCCTGCTTCTCTAGTTTGCTTATTTCGTCCCTGTAGGTTTCTTCCTTTGCCAGCCAACCCCATTGTTCTCGTGAGTCATCTGTAAATTGCTGGACATGGGCTCTTTTAGCAGGTCTTAGGGAAATATGGGATCTTTTCCCGAACCATACATTATACCTGGGATCCACTTCGCCTCTAGCTAAATCCCGAACCATGGTTCTGGGCTCGAGGAATCTGCACTCATTCCATAACGTGCAAATTCTATCCTCTGGAAATGCAGCTCCGGGACCTAACTTAATGACTTGTCTGCTTAAGTCTTTATCATTAGGGACGACTTGAAACCTTCCCAGTTGTCGCAATACCCGATGGGGAGCATATGGTTGGATACTCCGGATGCCCATTAAGAGAATATAGCACTCTCCAGCCGACATGTACACTGCCTCAGTGACAGGAAGCCATCCAAATGCCCACTCAGTTTTACCTACCGTCAAACATCTCAATTGTTCGAGCCAGGCTTCAATCCCTTCGGGAAATTCGATACCCGTTACTCGTTCGTCAAACTTTTCAATGCAGCTTAACCCGATCAAACCGGAATTCATATATCCTGCCCGATGACAAAGGTGTTCTTGCATCCACAATTAAGGTAATATATTGCAACCTTGGAAAAATTTCCTTCCTTCCTGGCAGACAGTCAAAGCTCGATAAATTTCCGACAAAATCAAGGGAACTACAGTGTTGTAAGCCTTTTTGATCGCAACATTGACCATCCCTACGAGGCCTATTTCTATTTTAGTGTCCTTGCGTGGACAGATCACTACCCCTAAGAATGCTGTTATGAATGCCAGACCTCGCCTTGCTTCCTATTTGTTTCTATTCCTGGCATGGGCCAGCCCAAGATTCGGTTCTTCACAACCCCGAGGAATACCATAATGCTGATACAAGAACGTGAGAGTACAACATCCTTTGGATACGTCCTCATTCTGGACATCACAGCTAATACTCAGTAAATCCAAAAATCGATGTGGAGATACTGGTCTTGGTGACAAAGGATATCATTTTCTCAAGTTTCCATCAAGACCTCCATAACCCGCGACTTCCTCCAGCGTGGGTGTAAGCTCAAAGTCTGAGAAGCGAAACACATTCCGAGTCGGATCCCAAAAACTTACTAGAGCTTTGATGATATCCAATCTTGGCTTAATATTCAACAATCCGACGAGGCCACCCAATACTTTTACCACTGTTTCCTAGCTACTTTCTCCCAGATCGTTCCACCACATGTGAAACTTCAAAGGGATCTCATTAAGGACTGCGAAAGGTTCAATTTCATCTGTGCTCATCCTGCATATTTATTAGGATGATTAAAATAAAATCGTTTATTCGACTCGAAACAAGCTTACATTTTTTTATTATTATTACTTTTTTATTAAAAAATAAAAACCCAATTTCAAGAATACGACCTCTCAGCACCTCGAGGATGAAGATTTTAAGGCTGTGTTGGTTAATCAGAAAAACCTCAAAAATGACACAAAGTGGCTATTCTTGAAAAAGCAGCCTTCCGGCGTCCTTTTGGGACATTCGACTTATTTTAGACAAGAATGGCATTACCTTCACTTATGGCAAAACAACGATATTTATTTTCCCTAAAAAAATCTTATTTATTTTTTTAAATTAATTTTTTTCAGAATAGTTAAACCCGACATGGGTTACCTACGTATCCCACATCCGGTGAGAATCAAACTTAGATAGTTCGGGAAACAAACTATTTTTTAAAAACAAAGACATTTTTTTTCTTTTTCACTGACAAATAAAACAAACTAGTTTGAAAAATAAAAACTCCTTTTTTTTATTGGCAAACAAAACAAACTATTTTGAAAATAAAAATATTTTTTTTAAATCCAGCAGAGTTTCGACACTATTTGGTATTTTCAAAACAGGTGATTAACTCCCTTAACCCTCTATACAGCTATTTCTCCCCTTTTTTTTCAATTTTCAAAAATCGGTCAGCATGCAAGTCCGAAGCAAATAAATGCACCAGTAGCAAGTAAGATGCATCAGGATAATCTTTTTTATTTCAGGTACACCTGTCCTAGACAGACCCAACCTCTGTGTTGAGTCTCCTAAGTCAAATGCATATGATGCAAACAAACGTTCCTACTAGGGATCTGGTATGAGGCTTTGTTTTTCTAGGTTTAAAACCAAGGATTATTGTTCTAAACCTGGCTTACCCGAGCGGACAACTCAAGCTGGGGGGGGGGGCAGCGTACCGGGGATACAGAAGCTCCATCGGCTTAGCAACTTATCCGAACCTCGTTCTAAATGGGAAAAGACTCTAAACAGAAGAGAAGTCACATAAAGTGCACCCTTCTCCATGATGTAGAAGACTCAGAGAGAGGAGGGATTCATAACAATCTATATACAGTTCACCAATATCAAAGCAGTAAAAAGCAACATTTGCACATTAGTTCCAAACATGTAATAAAATCAAATAATATACAAGCTAAATACAACAAATATTTCAAGCTCGAATTTTTGAACCCTGAACTAAGTTCTGGGTTCCTGTTCCCCAGCGGAGTCGCCAGAGCTATCACACCTCCTTTTTCTACTACACCCCCGTGAAGGGTAAAGGACTTTTTCCAACTAAAGGACAATTGAAACGAGATTCATTTTATTAAAAGATTAGAGTCACCACTTGGGAGATTTGTGGTGTCCCAAGTCACCGGTTTGAATCCCGAATCGAGGAAAAGGTTTGACTCTGTTTAACAGTCGCGAACCAAAAATCCGAGTAAGGAATTCTATTAACCCTGGAGAAGGTGTTAGGCATTCCCGAGTTCCATGGTTCTAGCACGGTCGCTCAACTGTCATATTTGGCTTAAGTATTTGATTACATGTTTAACCTATAGTGTAATTTTTAAAAAAATTACCGCTTTTAGTTAATTTTTAAAGAATATTGAACGTCGTTTAAAACGTGTCTTTGGCCTGCGTCACATGAAATGCACCCGAAATCCAGAACACCTTTTATTCAACGTTTTGGGATTTGAATTTGGGTCACATGAAATATGCACCCAAGTTTTAAGAAAGTAGCTTTACTTAGCGTGCGCGCCTAAAGCAACTAGCGCCTTATTGACTTTGTGGGAATCCATGAAAATTCGCTAAATGGCATATCCCTATTTCTAAGATTAATTTCGAACCAGTTAACGAGGGCCGCACAATTTCATTTATTCTTTTATCATGGCTCGCCTTAATTTTGTTTTTAGCTCAAAAAAGGTTTTTAAACTAGTTCATGAAGTATATACACTATGAGTCATCCGATTATACTCGCCTTCCCAATTATTTAAAGGAATTTAATTATTTAATACTAAGTACAATTAGAGGTCTTATTTAGCAAGAGTATCACAACCAATAACACATTTTAAACTGACAAGATTTTCTTTGATTTGAAACAGGTATGGCCAATGTTGTTGATAGTGGAGTAACATGCCACAAGGAAAAGTAAGTACAGGACAGGTTTGTTTAACTAAATTTTCAGGACCCTCCTGGAAAATGGGACTTGTTTTAAAATAAGCACAAGAAGCAAATTTTAACACAAAATCACTCAAAGAAAACACCATCTTTTTCCACTTTTTTACCCCGATTTGAATGGGGATGTTTTAGGACCCTCATGAACAATGGGGCTAAGCTTTAAGATTTCCGGTAGTAACAAGAATTAGGATAAGGAATGCTATGAGGAAGTTTAATTTAAACAGGGAAGTTGTCATTCCTAAGGTAAGAGTTGAAAGGTTTCAGGACCCTCCTGGATAATGGGGTATAACATAAGATTATTTTGAAAAAAGAGAGAAAGGAAAAATAAGATGTTCAGTAATAAGAAAATATAATGGAGTATTAAACAGGTGCCATTTACCAGAAGTTTTCAGGACCAACCTGGAATGGGGTATAGGTTTTAAAGTATCATTATTGATATAATTCAATTGCCACTCACAGTTACACCCAGTTATCAAACTGGGGAAGAAAGGTTTCTTTGTTTTGTTCGTTATTGTAGAAGTCAGGAGCCCGCCTGAAGAACGGAGGCAACATTTGAATTTTGAAGTCAGGAGCCCGCCTGGAGAGTAGAGGCGTACTTTTCAAGTTCCAGAAATCAGGACCTCGCCTGAAGAATAGAGGGAGTATAATTCAAATTTCAGTTTTCAAGTTTTATTATTAGTTGGTAAAAATGACACGCACCAGCTACCAAACTGGGGCGGAAAAGTTCCTTTGTTTTATCCACTGTTGTTGAACTCAGGAAACCACCTGGAGAATAGATGTATATATTTCAAGTTTTAGCAGTCAGGAGCCCGCCTGGAGAATAGAGGTGTGCCTTTCAAGATCAAGAAGTCAGGAGCCCGCCTGGAGAATAGAGGTGTATCCTTGAAATTGTTAAAGTTGTTGAAGTTAGGAGCCCGCCTGGAGAACAGAGGAATACGATTCAAGTTGAAGTCAGGAGCCTGCTGGAAAATAGAGGAGTACCTTTCAAGTTGTTGAAGTCAGGACCCGGCCTGAAGAACAGAGGGAGTACAATTCAAATTTTAGCTTTCAAATTCTTATTGATATGATGCCTAGTCACCAAACTGGGGCAAAATTTTTTTTTGGTTTTGTCTATTTTGTTGAAGTCAAGAGCCCGCCTGGAGAACGGAGGCGTACCTATTGAAGTATTGAAGTCAGGAGCCCGCCTGGAGAACAGAGGAATACATTTCAAGTAAAGAATTCAGGAGCCGGCCTGGAAAACTGAGGAATACATTTCAAGTCAAGAAGTCAGGAGCCCGCCTGAAGAACAGAGGAATACAATTAAAGTCAAGAAGTTAGGAGCTCGCCTGGAGAATAGAGGTAGACATTAATCAAGTGAAGACGTTCAAAGGATCAACAATAGGGTACTCAGCTGAAGAGCGGAGAGATACCATTTAAATCAAGAAGTCGGTGCAAGACAGCAACAAAAGGATTGTTGTGGAGAAATGCAAGTCGACAAGGCAACAATGGTCATAGAACAAGTTTGGAAATAAATCTTTGTGATTTATAGACTATAGCTTAGTCTAGCTTCTTTATTTATTAGCACGTCATAATAAGGAGGTCAGTAACAAGTAGCAGCAGTAGCATCAACAGTAAATCACAGCTTCATGGTAGTCTTAGCTACCAAAAATTTCTGAACTACACTGACCTGATTCCTTTATAGCCAAGGATATGTAGGCAACCTCAGAAGCAGGGTGCGGTCAAATCTTTCAAAGATGCTTCCTACGGAGAATTCAAACAGGCAAAAATCGCTCGTATCCACTCACTTTATCTTTGCCCAAAAACTCTTCGTATTTACGGGCAAAGAGGGGAAGCTGTGAGCACGTGATTTTTGCCTGACATGAATTACTCCCACAAAATCAAAATAAAAACTATTTGTTTTATTGTCTGCGATTTTGTGAATTTTTATGGAATTTTCTGTCATTATTTGCATCTGTTCTTGCACGTTTATGTGTTTAAATAAATAAAAAATAAAATAAAATAAAAATAGATTGCATTTGCATTTAGAATTTAATTTTATAATTTTTTAAAATTGAGTAGTAAATTACTTATTGCATAAAAAATGAAATATCACAAAAAATAACGAACTTTGCATTTTTAAGTGTTTAACTTCAAATTGTATAAGTTTCTTTTAAATTTAGTATTTAGTTATGTTTGTGATGATTTTTATTTAGAATTAATTAGTATTTTTAAGTTAATTTAGTTTTATAATTTAATTTAGGATTTTGGCTTTAATTTTGGAAAATAGTTTGGGATATAAATAGAAAAAGAAAAAGAATTAAATAGAGGAGGAAAATTTGGGCCAAAATCCCTAGCCCAAACCAATTACCCGTCCAAACCACCCCTTTACCAGGCCCAAATTTGTCCCAGTCCAACCCGTATCCCACTTAACCAAAACGACGCCGTTTAAGTGGCCTTTGATTTGAGCCGTTGAGTTGATTTGATCTGACGGTCAAAAACACGCCTCATGAACTGCTACCCAACCCCGACCCATTCCATCAGAGATCGATCCGGTCTCAAGAGTGTCTAAATGATACCGTTTTATTTAGTGGATTGATCCAAGCCGTTGATCTTATTCGATCGAACGGCCTGGATTCAATCCCCATACCAGTATATAAGGGTCCTAACACTACCCCGCCCCCTTAGAACCCCCCTTCTCACTCGTCTCTCATCTCTCCAGAGACCCCTCCCTCACTCCGCTGCTGACCGCCCGCCGAAAATCACCCACGGTGGCAGTCAGTCACCAATGGCCTCCAAATTGACACCAGACCTTCCTCTCCACCTCCCCATCCCAATCCCTCAAACCATCTCCTTTGAATCATAGCTGAATGTTTCGAATCTTCAATTAAAGATTCAGACTCCAAACCCTATTTTACCAAATCAATCCCAAATCAACGCCATATAATCTGGATGACCCCCTCTTTCCGAACCTCAACATGGTTTCCCTCGAATCTCCTTCAATTGTCTCAAGTTTTCAATCTGAGGTCTAGACCCTAAGGTGTTTTCGATCTCTTCTGAGTTTTTTCCAAGCCAACTTACTACAAGATAATGATGATTGTTGGTTCTTGAAAAGGAACAAGAGATTAACATTATCTTGGGCTAAGTTGGAATGCCAGTATCAACTTCAAGTCCGCTTGGTAAGTTTCTGCATTCTTTTAATTGTTTTTTTTGTCCCTTTTGCATTATTTCACGTCTGTTCTTCTCTCTCCCATTTTTTCTGAAAGTCTAGGTCTTTCCTGTTAAGCCTGTTTGAATTTGTTTAAAATTCTGATTTTTGGTTTCTCTTTTGTTTTGCTTCTTCTTAGAATTACCATGAATTTTGTTGCTTTATGCTTTATACAAGTTGTAATTGCTGATTGCTGCATTAGATAACAACTAGCCTAGTTAATTTAACAATTAATTGTTTCAAAGGTCGAATATCAAACAAGTTCATTCGCTGATCACTTCTAGCTAATTTCAATGTTGATTGTTCATGTGTGAGGTATTTGCTAATCTTGTTTCAATGTTAAACTTTGAGATTTCAGAAATTGGTGTCATTTTTTGTTCTAGTTGCCTAGGAATTTTGTTTTAGGAAATTGTTTGAGTCCGTAGATGATCAAAACCTTCAGGGTTTCTGATCAAATAAATAGAGGGATAGTTTGAGCAATTGATAAGGGAATTTCAGCAATGGAATAGGAGGGCCACTAAGTTATGAGTAATACACTAATGGATTAGTCAAAAGAGGGACATTTTAGGTGGATATGGGAAAAGTAATAGACAAAGAAGAGTGAGGAATACCTTTTTGATGTTAAGGGTTAAAGATAGGATAGTTAATTGTCCACTTGGGCCTTAAAATCAGGATGAAAAAGGGATTGAAAGCTTATAAAAAGAAAGGGGGATCCAAAAATAAGGGGACAGATAGATATACACCGAGTGAATCAAAAGAGACAGAGGGATACATACAGGAAAATACTCTGAAATTCAGGTGAAATCAGACAGTTTTTTTTGAAGAGATAGAAACATAGTTTCAGTTTGTAAATGGTAGAATTGTTTCATTGAAAAGATCATTCTGTGATTTCCCAAGCTTTAGATTTCAAAAGGAGTTTATGATTTTTCCAGTGTTAAAAATAGATTGAAATAAGTTTTTAAGGATCGGTTCTTTCTGAAGTTTGCTGTTGATTACTGATCAATTAAGGCTGAGATTTACTGCTTCACCTCATTTTGGTCCGAAATTGGTTCTACTGTTGCTGGTTTCTACTGCTGACTTTAGACCTCATTCTTTTCATTAATCTTTTATTCTAGGTACACACTTTTATATTCCACCTAATGTACAGCTTGATTTGGAATTGGAAGAATGGAAATATAGAGCTTTGAGCAGTAGCTATAAAATCTGTGCCCGTAGTTAGCTTTAGTTTCTTCTTTTCTTCTTGTTTTCCTTATCTTCTATTTCTGTTTTTGAGTTTTAAAAAACATGTAACTGGAAAATTGATATTCAGCATATCATATGTTAGTTGCTGGATTGCATGAAGACTTTGACGTATAATCACTAGCTGTTCCCCATTTTGTTTAAGTTTGGACTAAAAATGATTTATGATGTTTGATCCTTTTTAAAAATGTGTTAGATAAGTTATCAAGATTGAAGTACTATGGGTCTCATATGTAATTTTGTACTGAAGTTCATTATTTTTATATTAAAATTAATTGGTATGCATGGTTGATCAGTTACAACAATTTAGGCATATTTTGGGACTTTCTTTCAGATTCAGTAAAAATTTAACTTCAGGTTTAGTTTAGGTTGTTTTCCTTTCTTTTACCTTTAGCATTTGAATTTTAGACTTTCATTATATGTATCGAATGCAAAGTGTTCACTTTAATCTATTAGGGAAATGGATTTGTAATTTTTCGTTCTTTAAGAATTATCAGTCAGTTAGTATTTTAAAATCATGCCGTGATAAGTTCAGCATTTTGTAGTTTCTTATTCATCATGTGATAAGGAGAAATGATTAAGGCTGGTACTGTTAGTCAAAGCCTGAGGCTCATAAATGTTTAAAAGGACTTATGTAGTTTAAAACTCGAGATCGAGTCGTACTTTGTATTGGTCTCAGTATCGCCTTTATGAATTTGTGTCACTTTAGGTTTTCAGTTGCATTGTAGAGACTCGATGTCGAGTCTTCGAGAAAGAGCACTGAAGTTAAGAGTTGGGCTCACTCTTAAGACCAAATGGAATTGTCCCTTCCTAATGAAACTTGGGCCACCTACTTTAGTTGGGTTATTAGGCTCATTTATGCTGAGTTGAACCCCTCCCTCCTTTAAAATAAAGTAGTTCTTCATCATGTAAGTTTTTTTTAGTTAGTCTGAATAAGACCTCTAATTGTACTTAGTATTAAATAATTAAATTCCTTTAAATAATTGGGAAGGCGAGTATAATCGGATGACTCATAGTGTATATCCTTCATGAACTAGTTTAAAAACCTTTTTTGAGCTAAAAACGAAATTAAGGCGAGCCATGAGAAAAGAATAAATGAAATTATGCGGCCCTTGTTAACTGGTTCGAACTCAATCTTAGAAATCGAGAAATGCCATTTAGGTAATTTTCATGGCTTCCCACAAAGTTAATAAAGTGCTAGTTGCTTTAGGCGCGCACGCTAAGTAAAGCTACTTTCTTAAAACTCGGGTGCACATTTCATGTGACCCAAATCTAAATCCCAAAACATTGAATAAAAGGTATTCCGTATTGCGGGTGCATTTATGTAACACAAGCCAAAGATACATTTTAAATGACGTTCAATATTCTTTAAAAATTAATTAAAAGCGGTAAATTTTTAAAATTGCACCATAGGTTAAACATGTACTAAAATCAAATACTTAAGCCAAATATGACAGTTGAGCGACCGTGTTAGAACCATAGAACTCGGGAATGCCTAACACCTTCTCCCGGTTAACATAATTCCTTACTCGGATTTCTGGTTCGCGACTGTTAAACAGAATCAAACCTTTTCCTCGATTCGGGATTCAAACTGGTGACTTGGGACACCATAAATCTCCCAAGTGGCGATTCTGAATCTTTTAATAAAATGAATCCCATTTCGATTGTCCTTTAATTGAAAAAACTCTCTTATCCTTCACGGGGGTGTAGTAGAAAAATGAGGTGTGACATTGACTGTTAGTTTCTATAACTTCTGTAGAGTTAGGTTCAACTTGTTGTGTGAACTCTTGTGTGCTACCAGTTGTATGAAGTTCTTCTTGTTGACTTGAATTCATTTGATTTTCCAGGGATGTATTATAATATATTGGATCTGTTATATTTAAGAGTATGTCTGCTATGCTTGGTTGAATAAACAGTGATTTGTTTGTGTTCTGTTTGTTTTTAAAGGGAAATATGTCTTCTCTAAATTGAACATCTCTGCTTACAAATAATATTTTATCTATTAGATCATATAAGACATAGTCCCTTTTTCCTGCAGCATAGCCCATATGCACAGAGGTTTTGCTCTAGGTAGTAATTTATCCTTCTGATTAACCATTTTTGCATAGCATAGGCAACCTATAACTCTAAGGTATTGTAGTGTAGGTTTTCTGTTGTATAGTCTTTCATTAGGACTTTTATTATCAATTACAGAACTAGGTAACCTGTTAATGATATATACAGCAGCAAGTACACAGTATCCCCAGAGTCTAATTGGTATATCTCCTTGGAATCTTATAGCTCTAGTGAGTTCTAGGATATGTCTATGCTTTTTCTCAGCTACTCCATTTTGCTGAGGAGTATAGGGACATGTCCTTTGATGAATTATCCCTAGGTTCTTAAAGAAGTTTTCACAAACTGAGTTAACAAATTCTGTACCATTATTAGTTCTGATTGTTTTAACAATTACTCCTAACTTTATTTTTGCAAGGCAAAATACATAAGTTACCCCTTAACTATGAACCAAATCCTTATTACACACTTTTTGTGGACAAAAATTATCTTACACGCTCAACCTTTTAAAAGTGTATCTAAGATACACTACTTTTTTCTTGACAAGTTTGCCAAATTGTGTGTGATATCACACATCAATTAAGTCTTGACACGTGTCATAACTCAAGAAAAAAATAAAATATTCATTTCCAGCATAATTAATATCTTTTCTTTAAAAAATAAAAATAATCAAAAGACCCCCCCTCCCCAACCCGTCTCTCATCTTTCCCAACCCTACTCATAGTTAACTTCTCCATTAAAATTTGTTCCTCTCCGTTAGAATCCATAGGAATAATCCCTCCAAATCACATATCCTCCATTTTCCTCCATCATCTTATCACTTCAAAACCAATAGATGGCCAACTCCTCTGCCACAACTATTAGCCACCAAACAACTCGATTCGAGATAATCCGATAATCAGATCTAGAGGAAATTCACCGAAGAATGGTCAGATCTTTGCTAGTTCTGTCGAATTTTGACAAGAAACGGAGCTTCTCTATTGTTTTTTATTTTATTTGTGTCTCTTCTTCTCACTTTTTTGTTTTATCTGAATATTGGTCAGAAAATTAAAGACTCTGGCGACCCATAGTTTTGATGTCGTTTGTTTGTTTCACAGTTGCCTTACCATCGGAGCTCCGGCGATTGCCGACTTGCTTATGTTATCAACTGAGATCTTCACATAATACTTTGCTTGCATCTCCAAGTTGAACTAATTCATTCTTTAACAATCTGCTAATTATTAATTTGCGGACAGATTAGTATAATATTTTATGTATTAATCATCATTAGTGTGGTATAAATAGGAGAAGGTAAGGAATATTCAGAATAAACGTCATCCAAATGACTCTAAAAAATTTTAAAAATAAAGAAGGCTGGATAAGTGGCATTTAGATAATGGTTCAGACCCAAAAGATTTAACTCCACTCGCTTCTTTTATGTATAAAACACGCGCCCGCCAACTGTTAAAAGTAGTGTGTCTTAGACATACTTTTAAAAGATTGAATGTAGAAGATAATTTTTGTCCGCAAAAAGTGTGTAATAGGGATTTGGTCCAAAGTTCAGGGGGTAACTTATGTATTTTGCCTTTTTACAAAGGTAATGAATTGTTGTATAGCCACACAGACATCAGATTTCAATTTCAACAAAAAAATTCAAGTTATTCTGGAAAAATCATCTACTACAGCTAAAAAGAATCTATTACCATTAACAGTAAGAATTCTGTATGGACCCCACAAATCCATATGAACTAATTCAAAAATAGCAGAAGTTTTTATGACTAATAGGAAAGGGATTTCTAGTTTACTTTGTACATGGACAAGTAATACATAAATCTAATCTAGAGGATATATCTTGTGTATTTGCAGATAGTAGTTTCTTGAGAACAATAGCAGACACATGTCCAAGTCTCCTATGCCAAAGGTCAATGTCATTTGAACTAACTTCATTACTAATTTATATCTCCTTAGTATTTAGACTAATTGCTTTATTTCTTGGTATTTTTTGTCTACTAAGAATGTATAAACCAATGTCTTCTATACCAATCGCTTTCACCCTCCTACTGAAGAGCTCCTGAAATATGCAAAAATCAGGGAATAAAGCAACTGAATATTTCAGTTCTTTTGTTACTTTAGAGACATAATATGTTATACTTAAATTGAGGAATGTAGAACACATTTGTTATAATGTCTTGTTCTATTAATTCACTAGTTCCAATATGAGTTACTTGAGTAGTTTCTCCATTAGGCAGGTGAACTTTTTTCTGTTGATTTATTTGTATTAAGGATGCCTTATTTAGCAATTCTAAATCAGCTACCATATGATTTGTAGACCTTGTGGCTATAATCCATTCTTAAAGAGTATTAGAAGGCCAATAGAGTATAAGGAATACCTGCTGCATTTGCTGCTGGTGTTGCTGTAGAAGAGGTTGAATTATCTTTATTCAGTAGTTGAACAATGTAATCATAATGTTCTTTACTGAAAGTGCAATTTGCCATCCAAGGATTATTGTTCATTTGCCCAATGTTCTGAGAATTGTTCGCACCTTTTGCATTGCTTGTTAGCTGAGAATTCTGTAAATTATTCTCAGTCCAATTGCTGCTAGATACTTGATTATCCTGTACACCTATATCAGACAATACATTGTATGCACTGTGTGTTTATGGTCCTTTTCCTTGCTCTAAATTCAGGAGGATAGCCTATAATTTTGTAGCAATTTTCTTTAGAATGTTCTCTTATCTTGCACACTTCATAGAATAGATTGAAGTTTTTCTTAGAGTCTTAGTATACATAGCTACAACATATTGATTAGTTCTAGCTGCAGGATTTGCACCCAATACCCCTGCATTATTGGCCACTTATTTCTGACTTTCATTACTAATTATCATGTCATATGCCTGATTAACTGATGGCATTGGACTCATTAATAGAATCTGACTCCTAGCTTGATCATAGGAATCATTTAATCCCATCAAAAATTAAAACAACTTTAGTTTTTGCAAATGAGCTACAAACTCTCTTGACTTAGGACAGTCACACCCAGGTGCAGGAACCAATGCTTCAAATTCCTCCCACATATCTTTTAATCTTGAAAAGTATGTAGAAACAGAAGCTGTTCCTTTGACCCAGAGTTGCAATTTCTTTATGCAAATTGTAAGACCTTGAACCATCAACTTTGTCTAATCTCTCGTGCAAATTATTCCATACTTCCTGTGCACTAGAGGCATATATTATACCCCTGGCAGTCCACTACTAACAGAGTTCATTAACCAAGAATGTACTATGGCATTCACTCTTTCCCAATGATTCCATAAGTTTTCTGGGTAATTTTATTTGGTACACGACCCATCGACTAATCCTAACTTATTCCTTCCTAACAAGGCCATTCTCTTAGATCTAAACCATAAGGCATAGTTTTCAATTCCAGTTAATTGAAATGATATTATTTGAATGCCACTAACATCATATGGACTTAAAAACACGATGATTATAGTCAAGTACATGCAAACCTCTTGATTGGGAATTAAAGTAGATGCACCAAGAGGAGCTTCAGAAGGAACAACTGATTGTTCATTTATAGCCATGACGTTCAAGAGTTTTCAAGATCTAAATTGAAGAAGAAGCAAATTTTGAATTGAAGCAGATTTTATGAATCTCTGAAGATTGAAACGAGAACCAGCTACAGATTTAATTGATCCCGCGCTGATACCATAAACTTTTACTTGGATTATATCCAATTTAAGTAATTGAAGAGGAGGATTAAAGAACAAAAAGAACCAGAAGTTGCGTGCTAGAGAGAGAAGAAGATCATTTCATTATGTTCATTACTTACAATGTAGAGTAACTCTATATATAAAGATAATTTTTAATTACTTATTAATAACTAATTATACTCTAATAGCTAACTAACTAATATTAGGAAGAGTTGTTAAACTAAACTAACTGACTAGTATGAAATTACTAAACTACCTTCTTAGACTATGTTATATCTTTCTCTACAATAATTAACCCAATTTATTAGCTACAATATTTGTTTGGACTAATATCTTGACTTTAATATGGTCCAAATTATTTAATAAATTTAAATTCAATAATATTTAAATGCTTACAAATGCACCCTACTTCAAGACACGTCGAATATTAGTCTTCCGAAACTTGCTTGAAGTATACGTGATAAATTCTCTTTCGCTTTATCTATTTAATTTGACGCTTGCTTCATTTGAGCATTTGGCACCATAGGAAAATGCTGCGAGGACTTGTCTTTCAATTAGAAAGGAATCCATATCCTTTCTTTAAGGACGTAAACACACAATCAAATTTCCACATGAACGTACATCCTTAATTTAAGAAAATGCGTTTGTCGAACACTTATTCAATTCGATAAAAGAATCAAATTAACGGATAATTCAAGCACTGTTAAGGGTTTTCATACTTATCCAAATTAATTTGAAATTGGAATCCTTTTGGATTATCACTTCTAAGAAGCTTCCTCGTTACACTTGGACTTGTGAAAAAAGTCAAAAACCGAAGGTATTAGTATTCAATTATGAGTCATACAGTGTTGTCCATGCTTGCTCTATAAGTAGACTCCATAAGACCTGAAGTCTCGTATTCCCAAAAAAAGAAAAAAAGGAAAAACAAGAACCTTTAGAAGCTTAATCCTTCCTCTAGGTAATTTCCCTCTTGCTTCTTTCTTTTTTTTTTTCCTTATTTGATTTGATGATACACTGCACTTTGTTATTTTTCATTAAGAATCTGTTGCCTCTCCTTGCCCAACCTTCAAAGCTTAGTGTACTTGCAGCCACTAAACAGAGATACATCAGATTTCAAAAGTAGAATCTCAGTAGCGTTTGTATCCTTACCAATTAATTTCTTTCCACCCTCTAAATAACCTTGTTGCGTTAGAATACTTTCTTTTGCTTGTCTAATGGTTAGCTTCACTGCTTCAGATGCTCATTTTTATAGATTTGTATTTTCTTTTCAATCATTCAAATTCCATGGCCATTCGCATCATGATTTGCATTCCATGAGCATGGTATATAATATCATTCAGGTGTACTGGCAATTGATTTATGCATCAAGGAACTCTATCGGCACTTAGTCGACGGATTACAACTCTTGCTTAATTGCGTTTCTAGGGAAGTTGGATATTTGTAAGCCTCCATCTAAACCCTAGATAACTTCTAACTTTAAAATCTATGAATCACATAACCACAAATTAACAATAATTATTCATACTCTGCCCTTTGCATGAAAGCTGGAGTTTTTGCAGTACTGTGCCTTGTCATGCGGGGAAAATAATTAATGAATCAGTTACACAAAAAGTGATGCAGCTATACAAATTTATAACCATATCTGTTCTGGGAGGATGTGCAGAGAAAGAGAACCGATTTCTTCTTTAATGCACTCTGTATTTATGCACATGCTTTATTTTCTGGACAAGCAACTTCCTTCCCTTTTCTGGGATCTTTTTTTTGTTCCTTGTTTCTTTCAAGTCCAGAGGAGAAAAGAAATTCTTGTTGGTCCAATCTTCGAGTTGATTTTATGAATATACCAATCTTAAAACTGGAAACATGATTTACTCTGTGGGAGATTCTAAAAAAAAATATTTGCACCGTTGAAGATTCCAAGAATTTATTTCGTGAAGATCATTATACCATCTATGAGCCAAAGATCTACTTTATTTATGTATTTGACTTTTCTTATCTAAGCCGAAGACCATTATACCGTCTGAGTTAATGACTTCATCTTGTTTGAAAGTTTAACTTTATTTTATCTGAGGTATAGATCATTACACTGTCTGGGCCAAAGATTTATTTTGTCTGAAGCGAAGACCATTACACCGTCTAAGCTAATGACTTCATCTTGTTTGAAGATTTAACTTCATTTTATCTGAAGCATAGACCATTATACCGTCTGGGCCAATGATTTATTTTGTCTGAAGCGAAGACCATTACACCGTCTAAGCTAATGACTTCATCTTGTTTGAAGATTTAACTTCATTTTATCTGAGACATAGACCATTATACTGTCTAAGCCAAAAACTTCACTTTATTTGAAAACTTGACTTTCTTTATCTATGGCAAAGACCATTATATCATCTAAGCCAAAAACTTTACTTTTTATCTGAGGCAAAGACCATTACACCGTCTGAACCAACGATTTATTTTGCAACGGCGAAGACAACCATCCAAGCTGAAGACTTTACTTTGTCTGAGGCTTAGACCATTACACTATCTAAGCTGAATACTATACTTTGTCCAAGGCGAAGACAACCCTCTAGGCTGAAGACTTTACTTTGTACGAGGATAATACCATAACATCGTCTAAGATGAAGATTATATTTTGTCCAAGACGAAGACCAGCAAAGTCCATTATACAGTCTAACTTGAAGATTTTACTTCACCACCAAAAGATTTGACCTTTTGGCGCAAAGGAATGAAAACTCGTCCTCATTTTGAGATACATGAATCAGAGATTTATGAAGCATGATTTATTTTTTTCAAAAAGATGACCACCAAGAATATCTCTTTAACTTCAATCTTCACAGGTAATTTATGATCTCCTTTATATAGATATGTTTCTCCTTCTTTTTTTTTTTGTAGGTAGAAGAAGAAATCAATTCCAAAGATACTACTTTAGTAAAAATAATCTCACAATCGAAGAATCTTTTTTTATATTTCAACTTGAAGACATGACAGACTTGTAGACTTCTACTTAAAGACTTGACAGATTTGAAGTCTTCGACTTGAAGACTTAGTGGATTTGAAGATTTTAACTAGATGATCCAACTTGAAGGTTAAAGTATAAGAGTTAAACTTGAAGGTGTAGCCATTTTGAAGAATTCAACTTGAAGACGTGGAAGACTTGGATAGTTGAAGACTTAGCGAACTAGAAGAATTTAACTCAACTTAAACTTGAAGATTTAGCATGCTAGAGACTTCAAATCAATGATATAGAAAATATGAAGAATTAAACTTGACGACTTAGCAAACTTGAAGAATTCAACTCAAAGACATGACGGTCTTGAAAACTTTGCAACCTGCTAAAGGCTATAATTGTCTCAATGATACCAATCTCTGTGAAGAGGATCAAGTTGAATACTGCAACTTTAAGACCTAGAGGGCTTGAATACTTCAAATTAATGATGTAATAGACTTGAAAAAATTAACTTGACTTAGAATTGAAGTCTTCAACTTGAATATTTAGCCTATTATTAAAGAAACTATAATTATCCCATCAAAGGCCTCAATTTGACATTGAGGGCTTGCCCCAATAGAGCCATCAAGACAAGACAAGACAGAGAGTTAAACGAAGGAATATATGTCCACCTAATTTTCAAGTGTCAATCAAGTGAATCATATTCCATCGTACCTCATTTGAATAATGCCTTGGGTAGTATATATTTTTGAACTTATATGACTGAACTTAGAATGAAACTCTAAGCTGCCTACGTACCTCGGTGAAGAGGATCAAGTCATTCCGTAGTTCGAAATGAGTGAGGTTTTTCCTTTTTTTTTTGTGTCCTAACTTTTGCCTAGGTAGCCTCTTTCGAGGTTTCAACCTAGAGGACTTTTTTTTGATCGTGCACAGTTTATACTCTTGCGGGCCAGGAGTAACATGCAGTTTATGCTCGTGCGTCGAGGAGCGTTGTAATTTGAAGATTTAGCTTATAATTCGAAATTCTTCGCAACTTTAAGACTTGCTCAATTTTGAAGAGCTTTGCAACTTGAAGTTCCACTCGAATTCAAAGAGCTTTGTGACTTGAAGATTTAGCTCAAAGTTTAAGAACATTTCAACTTGAACACTTTGCTCGAATTTGAAGAGTTTTACAATTTGAAGACTTTTCCGAACTTGAAGAGCATTACGTCTTGAAGTTTAGCTCGAATTTGAAAAACTTTGCGATTTGAAGTCCTTTCTCAACTTTGAAAAGCTTTTGACTGGAGTCTTTGCTCGTATTTGAAGAGCTTTGCGACTCGAGCATTTTTTCCAAATTTGAAGAGCTTTACAACGTGAAGACTTTTCTCGAATTCGAATAACTTTATACCTTAAATATGTATTTCAAAATTGGGAAGCTTCGTGACAAACAATATATACTCATGTATCAAGAAGCGTTATAACTTGTAGTTTAGGCTCGTGCGTTGAGGAGCATTGCAACATGCAGTTTAGGCTCGTGCGTTAAGGAGCATATTTATTTTCTTCAAGGATAATACCTCTTCATGAATTTTCCATTGATGGGGCCAATCCGCAAACCTTCTGAGTCAACTATCTTGTAAGCGCCACTTGAGTATACCTCTTGTACAATATATGGTCTATCCCATTTAGCAGAGAATTTGCCCCCAGATCGACGAGAGGTAATAATAGGCCTTTTGACCACAAGAACTTGGTCACCCACTTGGAAAGATCTAAGGCGTATCTTTTTGTTAAAAGATCGAGATAGGCGAGCTTGATAATATTCAAGGCTTTGTTAAGCTTCTAGCCTCTTTTCATCAAGAGCTTCCAATTCTTCAAGGCGTAACCGATCATTTTCTTCATCGGTGAGTCCTTCTTGAATGGGAAGCCGCAACGATGGGATTGTTGATATCCAATTTTTCCCTGCATATTTTTTTATACTCAAGATATTCTCAAAATAGCATGTGTATGTACATATAAGCATGCCCAAGAGTTTTGGTATTTTTCCTAGTTTTTAAAATCAATTTACTATCTATTTTAACAGTACAAAATCCAATAATTATTCCCAGATTATATTTTTTATTTCCATTCTTATATTTACACCAAAATATAATTAAGGTAATTTTTTGTATATTTTTACAGATTTGTTTGGTATATTCTAAGTTAAATTGCATAAATTGTAATTATAGCCTATATTACAATTAACAATATTTTATAATTATAAAATCATTTCCATTATTTTTAGAATAATATTTATACTTTATTAATTAGTTTAGTGCCTTTAATTTATTTTTAAAATTATTTTAACTATTTTATAAAAAATAAAAGAGGGAAATTGACTATTTAACACATAGCCCCTTTTTTGTTTCAATTTTAGCCCAATTTAAACCCACCCCTATCAGATTTCATTAGACCCAATTGACCCAATACCCAACCAAATCTGCCCCAGCCCAATATCTAAACCACCCCGGCCCAACTCTGAATTAATCTGAGTCGTTGATCAAATAAGATCAACTGCCCAGATTATTTTTCCTTAATTAAATTCTAACCTACCCCCCTTTGACCCCTCATTTCTCGAGACCAGTCCCTCTCTCTATCCTGTCTCTTCCTCTCCTCCTTCTTTTTAGAACCTTCTGGTTTCTCCTCTCCGATGACCTTCACCCTCTCTCTGGCCACCTCCAGCCTCTCCTCTTTCGACCACCAGCCGCCTTGAAGCCCCATCTCACCGGTTCTCTCCATCCCTGAGACCCCATGAGTCTCTACCATACAAGACAGTCACTGAAGCTTCACCTGGGTTTTTTTTCGGCCTTTTTCCGATGGGTTTTAGTTCGACGGTGCTATAAACACCACTATCCTTGAGTTTCACATCAAGGTTTCTTTTACTTCTCACCGGTTTCTTATGAAACCCTAATCTCGACCCAAACCTCTTGAATCTTTTTATTTTTAACTCACGCATTTATTTTTTTGCACTACTCTCTACTCGATCTTAATGATTGCTCAAGTTTTAAATGTTTTTGCTCCCGTTTTGAAACTAGGGTTTCTGAACCCTTTTTTAAAATCACTTTATTTTTAATTTTTGATTACTAATTAGTGATTCTCAGTACTATTTCTAAACATTTTGCTTAAGTCTGATGAAACCTTAGCTTTATATGTTTGTGCTTGTATTATTTGCTTGTTTAAGAGTTCTTCTGGGTTCTTCTATGAGTTCCGTGCTCTTTGCTTATTTTGTTGCTAAGTGTTTCATCCCCCTTACTATTATGTGTCCTTCACTTAAGTTTTCTCTGATTGTTTACATGGTGATTTTATACTGGTTCTTACAAACCCTCTTTGGGACTGTGATACTTGCCTTGTATTGTGATTTTGCATATTTTCCTTATGGTTTGATACTGATTTCGAATTGCTTCCTTAATTTATGGGATACTTTTCTCGATTAATACTGATTTCCTAGGTTTTCAATCTCGTTCCTTATTCTGAAAACTATTTTCCAGAATTAAAGTGGTACTTTGCCCTATATGTGTGCACGAATATGCTGATTGATTTTCCTGACCTATTTCCCTATTTAGAATATCGTGTACCTAGTATTTATTGCATACTCTATGCTATTCTGTTTCCTTATGTGAGCATACCATGCTTTGTGATTTCTTTCCTTTTAAAGGACTGCTTATTGCCGTTTGACTTTGATTCCTTAATTAAAGGGGAGTCCATGTCCTGATTGGATTATGATTGATGCCAGTTCCTTAATTAGGGACTACTACCTTGTTTTTTTTACTCGTATTCAGTACTATAAGTACCCCCCCCCCCATTATTTTTTGAAAAAGAACGAACACATTGCATATCACAAATACACATATCAATCACATTGCTCTCTCTGGTGCTATTTCTCTCCATTTTCTCTCTTGTGCTGTTGTTGCTCCTTATTCCTGACTGTCGTTAGCCAGCTGAAAAGCTAAGGCTAATATTGTGCTTATACTTGGCTTTTTCATTCTGCTGTGTTCTCTGATTACTGGTATGTTCTGATTAAATTTTATGTTCCAAACCAATATGGTTATTACTACTTCAGTGTGTTCTATTCATAGTTGTTTTCTACTTATGCTTCTGCTGTGCAACATGTGATTGATTCCTGGCTTGCCTGTTGATACTTGCATGCTCATGACTACTGCTTGTTCCTAATCTTACCTATTATGACTATATGTTGTTACTATTTACTTTAATGTATAAATATGACTATTTCAAAGTCTCTTTAAACTCTTTGTTTTGTGTACCCATGTTTAGTAAGTTTGTATAAGCCTCAGTGTCCTTTGGTGATGTTTATGTGATTTATTTGTCCCCTTTGCCCATTATCCTTGCATGCATCTCTCCAACTCTTTGTAAACTCTTTAAACTACCTTCCTGCACTTCACACTACTCTTAGAGAATAGGTTCTACCCCCTTCGTGTGAGCATTGCTTTGGGTACCTCTGAGTACTCACTGAACTGTGACACACGAGGCTGGTAATCCCACACTGTACCTGTCATTCATTCTACTAAGTGTTTGGATGCTGGTATTGGCCAGGGACCCCAAAGGGACCCCAGGGAGCTTTGCCGCACCTAGACCATGGCAAAGGCTGTGAAACTCGAAAGGAGTGAGGTTGGAAGACTGGGCCTGATTGAAGGCTCCCTATAGAATAACTTCTTATTTTTTGTTCTTTATTACTATAATTCAGATATTATTGGTTTGTAATAATTTGTAAATGAACGATCGGGGGCTGAATAGTGAATATGGGGGGAGGAGTATACATGTTTAGTTTAAGTAATGGGTAGAAAACATGTTTATAGGTTTTCACTTACCTATTTGCGCAATAGATAACCTGCTTAGGACATGCATTTCATATGTTAGACATCCTATTTTAGGTCGTTCACTCTCAGTATGTTATTGCACTCACTTCATAATTCTAATCAATTAATAACAAGCCAAATAAACTGTCATTACTGCATTGGCATATTAGAAACCAAATTTTAGGTACTCCTATGTGCATTAGATATACTGTCCTTAGGACTTCTTATCTGTTCGAATTACAGTGGTTAATTAGCATGTTAGTCTAATAACCTTGCTAAAAATATGGCCAAGTGGTTTGAAACGCTTCTACAAGTACCTTATCATGCGTATCTTAGAAAAAATCAGAATCAAATATGCATGTCCACTCTTTAAGATAATTAGGCAACGCCTATGACGCCTAGGCAAACTTTAGGCCTGATCAGAATCGATTAATCATGTTGTTACCAGTTTAAGACTAACCAGCCTCTTTTAATCTCGAACTCTGCCGCTCCTATTCTTGCTTTGACTCTCTGAAGTTCACTCTGTTTTATTGAAAATCCTGCTCTATCTGGAAACGATTTTGAAATGGTGCATCTATTTACTCTCACTGAGTTTCTGATTTTTTATGTTTTCAAACTACTGGGTTACCATTCTCTACCCAGAATCGTGCTATTTTACTGGTCCTGCATCTCGTTAGGCAACTGCCCCTACTTCATTTTTTAAAACTATCACGACCCCAGCTCTGGTCGTGATGGCGCCCAACACACTACTAGACAAGCTCGACCAATTTAATAACCTCAACCATTTTTGTGCAGTTCATGAATTAATTAACACGGATAAATTACTAAGTCATAATACTGTAATTCTGAAATAGAGTTAAAACATGCGGAAATCCCAAATATCAATACTACTACACAGCCCGAAGAATCTGGTGTCACAAGTCTGAGCCTCTAATACACGAGTATCCCCCTACTACATATCGTTCTCTAGAAATGCGGAAATAAAGAAAATAAGATAGAAGGAAGATCAGGACTGCGGACGTCAAATAAAGCTACCTTGATACTCCCGGATAAGCTGCTAGGCAGAGAAATCCTCACACATCCTCAGGTGTACCTAGATCTGCACGCAAGGTGCATGGAGTAATGTGAGTACTTCGATCTAGTGAGTAATAAATATAAATAAGGGCTGAGAATAAGAAATCCTGAATAGGCACAAAGTAATTCTATAAATACAGCAATTCAAACCAATTAGTATAAAGTCAGTACACCAATAAAAACAATTATAGAAATACTACAGCAGATAAGTAAGAAAATGACAGTCAAATATGAAATGTAATACATAGCCCGGTACTTCCTAGTACCCACTGCGACGTGCAGCCCACTCAATTTATTTATCGTCGACGGCACTCACTGGGGGTGTGCAGACTTCGAGAGGGGCCCCTTACGGCCCAAGCGTAATAATATGCCATCTCGTGGCATCAATTATGTTCTCGAACTCATATCAATATCAATACAATACCGCTACGGCGTGCAGCCCGATCCCATACTCAGTCCAAAATCACTTAAGCCCTTCGGGCACAATAATATAGAAATATTCAGTCCAAACTTCAGTAAAAATATTAATTATGTTTTCAAGTTTGAGAAAAAGCAACTGAGTTTGCAAAACAGTATTAAATACTAGGACTGAGTTCAATAATATGTAAAAATGGTAAGAAACTAGTAATAGCAATCTCTAAAGGATTCAATCAATTGGCACGAAGCCTAAATATAGTAATCAGCTCAAATTATAATGATAATAAGTAAATTTCAGTCAAATATACAGTATATTCATCTACCGAGACGAACCAAGTCACAATCCCCAACGGTGCTCTATCCCACGCTCGCTATCTGGCATGCAAGTCACCTCAATATAGCACTACAATGTGCACATCCAGGGTTTCAAACCCTCAGGACATCATTTACATCTATTAATCACCTCAAGCCGGCCAAAATCCTAGCTTGCTATGCCCTTGACTCTCAAATCGACCTCCTCGCGCATCGAATCTAACCAAAACCAAAACGAATACGTCACAATATGCCAATGGAACAATACCCAATCGAAAACAATAAAAAAATATTAAAAAGCTCGAAATTAACAAAACCTGAGCCCTGGGCCCACTTCTCGAAAATTAGAAAATTTTAGATCAACGGGTTCCTTATTTCGCCACGAGTCTATACATATAAAGATTATCAAAATCGGAATCCAAATGACCCCTCAAATCCCCATTTTAACTCTCTTAAGTTTCAAGCCCTAATCAACCATTTTTACCCATTAATTTCTTGAGTTTTCAGCTCTAATCCATGTAATAATACCATGAAATTGCATTTTGAGTTCAAGAATCCATACCTTATTTAAACCCCTTGAAATCCCTCTTCAAAATGGCTCCCAATTCTCCAAGTCCGAGTTAAAAATATGAAACCCTTCAAAAATTCGCGAAGATGAAATTAAATAGCATTGCCCAGTCATTTCTGCATCTGCGGCTCCCGCTTTTGCTGTCAATGCACTGCTTCTACGGAAATATCCACTTCTGCGGTTGAACATCCGCTCCTGCGCCTTCCGCTTCTGTGGACTAATTCTCGCATCTGCGGATCCCCCATAAAAGCTCAAATACCGCATCTGCGGTCCTCCTGTCACATCTGCGACTCCGCAGATGCGGTCATGAGTTCTGCACATGCGGTCCCTGCTGCTTCTATGGATCTCCTCTCGCTTCTGCGGTCCCAATTCATCAGAAGCAAAAATACCAGAAGCAACTGCAATTTTCGTAAGTTCACAAACCAAAACTTCCCGTTAACCATCCGAAATCACCCCGAGGCCCCCGGGACCTCAACCAAAAATACCAAAACCTCCTATAACATCATTCAAACTTGTTCCAATCATTAAAACACCTCAAACAACACTAAAACCATCATTTCTCATCGAATTCAAGCCTAAGTTCTTTAAAAATTTCCGAAATACGCATTCGATCAAAAACCTAACCAAATCAACTCCAAATGGTCTGAAAGTTTGCGCACACATCCCAAATCACCTAACGGAGCTATTGCAACTCTCAGAATTCCATTCTGACCCTTAGATCAAAATCCACCTATCAACCAGAATTCGCCAAAATACTAACTTCGCCAATCCAAGCCTAATTCTACACCGAACCTCCAAAATCATTTCCGATCACACTCCTAAGTCAAAAATCACCCACCGAAGCCAACCGAATCATCGGAATCCATATCCGAGCCATCTAACTCGTAAGTCAACATCCGATTGACTTTTTGAAAACAAGCCTTCCTTAAAGAGACTAAGTGTCTCATTTTCTTCTAAAGCCAATCCAAATCAACCCGTTCAAACAAGACTCTTATAATGAAGCATAAAGAAGTAGAAAATGGGAAAAATGGGACGGTAACTCATGTGATGACGGGTCGGGTCGTCATAAAAACCATGCTTTAACGGTTCTTTTCACTAACTCAACTGCTGTTACCTATTCCTTTTGTAAAAATAAACTCCTATATTTGAGATCTTGAATGTGTTTGAGACGTGCTAATTATGTGTTCACATGTGGAAGGATCTGTGAGACTCTATTTGTCTTTGTATGTACCCTTATGTGCGGTCCTATTTGTTATGTATGTCGCTTAGAATTTTAGCCTTTAAACCTAAGGGTTCAGCCTATTCCTTACCACATAAGAATAGTAGTCCTAAATACCCTCTAGGACTTATAGGACGGGACGGATAATAGCACGCAATAAGTATTCGTGACCAACTCACGCGTTTAATAACCTTTACGGGGCGGGAAGGGTAGAATATGGAGATGATGACCGATGCGCTAATATCTCATGTAGCCCACTTTCTAAGGAGAAATTACTGAATATTGCATTGATGTGATCCATATTAATCATAAACCTAGGACCCCTCCCCCTTTATTTGCTTTCGTCTCTTCTTGTAAAACTATTCAATTTTTTTTTTAATTTATGCCTACTTACCTTCAAAAGTTTTAACTTATTTGCAATGTTGTATATTTGAACCCTTGATTGTTTACTTGATTATGTGAAGTCACAATATAACATGGCAGGGAACCACACTAGTGGATCTTGAGGGGTGCCTAACACCTTCCCCTCGAGATAATTTCTAGCCCTTACCCAAACTCTGGTTCTTAAAACTCAAACCACTTCCTAGTGTCCTAATGCACTTTAATCATTAGGTGGTGACTCTTCAATTCCAAAAATCCAAATCCCAAAAGGGAATAAGTTGTCCTCCCAAATGTCATAAATTCAATTTTGCGAGAAAAATGGGGCGTCGACAGGGATTTGACGCTCAAGTGGAAGGACCGCTTCAACTCCATAAACAAGTGAATAAGGAGTCGCTTGCGTTGGTGTGATATGTGACCCTGTATGCCCAAAGAGCTTCTTCCATCCTTTCATGCTAATCTCTCTTAGACTTAGAAATAACCTTTTTCAACAAGTTGCAGAGTGTATTATTAAATGCTTCAGCAAGTCCATTGGCAGCAGCATAATACATGGAGGAATTGCGTTGCTTGAAGACAAAAAGATCACATATTTTATTCATCAACTTGTTATCAAATGGATTACCATTGTCGGCTAATATATATCGCGGAATGCCAAATCGATATATAATATTGACTCGGATGAAGTTAGCTACATTTTCCTTCTTTACTTCCTTAAGAGAAACAACTTTTGCCCACTTCGAAAAGTAATCAGTTACAGCCAAAATGTATAGATGTCCACCAGAAGACTTTGGCAATGGACCAACAACATCCAAACCCCAAGCATAAAATGACCAAGAAGCAACAGTTGGTGTAATACTTCAGGTGGTTGATGTATGAAGTTAGCATGGAGTTGGCAAGCTTTACACCTCCGAGCATAATCCAAACAATCTTTCACCATGGTTGGCTAATAATACCTTATTCTTTTTATGTGGAAATAAAGTTTTGTACCAAATTGATGCGCACCACATACTCCAGAGTGTGCTTCCTGCAAGGCTTGAAAGGATTCATTAGTCCCCAAAAAATGTAGGAGTACTCCATCAAATGATCGTCTGTAGAGTGTGTAAGCATTTAAATTTTATTGGATTTAAATTCATAAAATAATTTGGACCATATTAAATTTAAGATATTAGTCCAAATAAATATTGTTGCTAATAAATTGGGTTAATTATACATGTGTTAAGCTAGTCCACTTAATCGGACTACAAATTAAATGATAAGCTCACTTTATTAACCCAAGGTCCAAATGGCTATTAGCCCATCTTATAGCCCAGGCTTATGCCACGTGTCAAGTGATGTGGCAATCCAAGTCAAAAGAACAAGCCAATAAAATCAAGACATATTTCAAGTGATGTGGCAATCCAAGACAAATAGATGAGCCAATGAAATCATGCCATGTGTCAAGTGATGTGGCAATCCAAGATAAATAAATGAGCCAGTTAAATTATGCCAAGTGTCTAGATGGTATTGGTCAGTTCAAATAGATCAATCAAATCGCAGAGCCACACCACTCCCTACAACTATAAATAGAGGCCTTCATAAAGCTAGAAGACACCGGAATTAAGAAAAAGAAGCAAGCAGAGAGCATGTGGATCAAATACCGCAGATTTCTCTACAAGCTACGAGTTCAAGCACTCAAGCTACAAGTTCAAGATCAAGAACGAAGCCAAATCAAATACCAAGGCGTTCAAGATCAAATTACTTGTTCGTAATCAAACACAAATTAAAGTTCAAGGAGGAGATTCAAGATCAAGCTTTACATTCTTGAAGAATCAGAGGAATACCATAGAGATTGTGTTTGATTTTGATTTGATTCAAGGGCTTGAAAAGCTTGATCTTGAATCTCCTCCTTGAACTTGAATTTGTGTTTGATCACGAACAAGTAATTTGATCTTGAACGCCTTAGTATTTGATTTGGCTTAGTTCTTGATCTTGAACTTGAACTTGTAGCTTGAGTGCTTGAACTTGTAGCTTGTAGAGAAATCTGCGGTGTTTGATCCACGAGCTCTCTCCTTGCTTTTTGTTCTTAATTCTGGTTCTTTCTAGCTTTATGAAGACCTCTATTTATAGTTGTAGGAAGTGGTGTGGCTCTGCGATTTGATTGGTCCGTTTGAACTGACCAATACCATCCAGACACTTGGCATGATTTAATTGGCTCATTTATTTGTCTTAAATCACCACATCATTTGACACGTGACATGATTTTGTTGGCTTGTTCTTTTGACTTGGATTACCACATCACTTGACACGTGGCATGAACATGGGCTTTAAGATGGGCTAATAGCTATTTAGACCTTGGGCTAATGAAGTGGGCTCATCACTTTAGCTCAATCACATTGGCTAGCCCAGTGGATTAAGACTTATTTAATTAATCCATATATGTTGGACTTATATAATTAATTCAATTATATTAGCCCATAATATTTGTTTAGACCAATATATCTTGAATTTAAAATATAAACCAAATTATTTTATTGAATTTAAATTCAATAAATTTTGCATGCCTACACAAATATTGCAACTAACGGGGCCGCATAGTAGTATCACAAAGTTGAAGTAAAAATAGAGTAGAATTAGCATCATCCCAGAACGGCAGTTGCAGCACCAAATCAGCACCACCAAGACTCCACCCAACGAAAATCAGCAACATAAAAAAATAGCAGCATCTGTAGTTGCTAAATCTGCAGTGACAAATAAAACTAGCCAAGAAATATAATTAAACTTCTAGTTCTAACAACCAAACAATACAGAATTAGTAAGGAACAATGTGCTTGAGATTATAATTTATAGAGATTCTTGGCACTATTTAAATTATTTTTAGTATATAATGAATAAATGTTCAATAGTATGATTTGAAGAAAGTAAGGCGTCACTGATATACGTATTAGTAAAAGTATTGGAAAAAATAAATATTACAGTCTTTAAGTATCGCTAAATATACAGAATAAACAGAACAAAATTGAAAAATAACAAAAATCTTGGATATGAATTTTCATTAAGCATGATAAACAAAAGCAATGAAGATGAAATGTGAAAGAGATGGTTCGGGATAAGGGTGGCAAGTAGGTCGGTACGGGCTCGGGACCGTGGTTCAAAAGGGTCAAACGGGCTAAGTGGGCCGGGACCGGTAAAGGTGGGTCTGGGCTGGTCTCGTGGGCCGGTTCTTGACTTTGGAACCGTTAGGACCGGGACCAACGGTAATTCTTTTTTTAAAAAGTAGCCGTTTGGAAAATTTTAAAAACAGTTTTTGGGCTTTAAAGAAAATAGCCATTTAATCCCCCAACTTTGTTTTAACTTTTTTTCCTATTTTCGACTAAAAATACCCCATTGTTCTTTCATTTTTCTTACAAAATCAATATCAATCTATTACAATCTCTCTCTATTTTTCTTCTATACTTGCTACTATTGCTTACTTTATTCCAAAAAATAGTAAAAAAATATTGAGGTTGTTACAATTTATGAAAAAATTGTGAAGTTGGTGAATTGAAGTCTTCAATAATAATCTATTTTCAATAAGTTGTTCGTCAATTTGATAGACTCATTCCAACTCTTAAGATTTAATATTATAGTTTTGTTTGTTTTATGCATTTTCTATTACTTGATTAATTAAGATGGCTTCCTTTAAAAATTTGATAAAAATAAGGAAAAATCCAAGAGTGGCGAATCTAGTGGTCATGTTATTCCTCCTCTCCTGCCCCCGGCTCCTCGAACCATACCCCATATCCGTCCTACACCTGCTATTCTTGATAGCGATTATAGTTTATTATAATTTACCGAGAGTCAATTTGGCCACATAATATTCCAGCCGATGAACAATTAGACCATGAATTAATAAATACTCTTTATTCTAATAATTATAATACTATTAATGAAAATGATGATGAGGAATTGATCTTGATGAATATCAACCGGATGATGATACAATTACTAGTCCCGCTCCTGATGTTAATGCAGCTAGAGATAACCCTGCTAATCCAAATGATGACCCATCTGATACTCCTGTTATTGCCCCTACTTTTTCTAGACAACTTACTAAACGGACAAAAATATCTCAAAATAAGGCTAAGTATAAAACTTGCGGTACGGAGTTAGCTTTTAAATATTGGTTGGGGGGGGGGGGGACTTTGGCTAGACACATAAGAAAATATCCTCAAGATAGAGTCAGATATCTTAGTGCGAAAGCTTTAACCGAGTGGAAAAGTATACCTACTGCTAGTCAGGCTGACCTTAGTACCGGTTCAAATCAACTTTAACCGGGAACTAACACTGTTACTGGTGGTATTTTATATTATGATCCAAAAAAATAAAAAAAATTGGAAAAATTGGTAATTGTTATGTGCTTACCCTATAGTTTTCCTTCAAACCCTTCGTTTGTGCATTATATTATAAATTATTTTTTAATCCTACTTATAAAGGTTTTCCTCGTACAATCGTAAAGAGCGATACTTAGAAATATAAGCATGAATATGAATAATATTTGTGCTATTTATTTACTCATATAAATTATAGTGTTTCTATTACAACTGATATTGGTATAAGTGGCAACGACAATGATTACCTTACTGTTACCAGACTTGGATTAATGAGGATTGAATAATGCAAAACCGTATAATTGCTTATGAAATAATTAATTCACGTCACACATTAAAATTTATTTCTAACACAGTTACGGATATTTACAGATATTTTTGCATTAGTGAAAAAATAATGTCAGTTTCAATGGATAATGCTACTAATAACACAAATGCTATATATTTTCTTACTACTATGCTAAATCCTGCATTAGTAATATTTTTCATATTAGATGTATTTGTTATATTTACCATTTAATTGTGGATGATTGGTATGGGAATTTTAATATTGAAATTGGAAAGGTTAAGTGGCTCTTAACTAACTTTTTTATTCAAACCCTAGAAGTAGACTTGAAGAATATTTTAAAAGATGCTATGCATGTTGCCTAAGAGAAAGAAAGGTTCCTAAACCTTGTCCAACTAGATGGACTTACATGTATGAAAGTTTGGTTGTTGCATATGAATATAAAAACCTCATAAACTTAACGTTTAATGCATATGTAAGTGATGATGATGAGCACATTACGAATGGCGATTCGGCTAATAATAAAATATTTGTTGATTTTTTAGAAAAATTTCATATTTCTACAAATGAATTTTCTGGGCAACATTATCCTACTATTTCTAACTGTTTAGTTTATATTGTAGAACTTGATGATTTTTTTGTTCATTTTTCAAAGGGCCGAAATTTTTTTAAACTTGCTATTAGTTCTATGAGAAAAACGTTTAAAAAATATTTTTCCCTATTCCCCATATTTATGATGTTGCAGCTTTGTTAAATCCTTGTATGAAATTAGGAGGTCCTCAATTTGGTATGAAACTATTTATCATGGTTTAGCACTTGAAGATGATGAGTTGTCTCAACTTCCGGAAGCAATAACCTCAATTAGAATAAACGCGCAAACTATTTATAATGCTTATCAAGTTGCATTAATTCATGCTAAATCAGGTATACAACTTCTTCTTCTTCTGATTCTTAATCATCTAAAAGAACTGCGGAAGTAAGAGCACTTAGTGCTTGGGTGGGGCTTAGGGGTTCTCAAGGTTCTAGTAGTAATAATTTTTTACAACTAAATGAGCTTGAAGTTTATTTGTCGCAGGGAATTGAGGAAGTGAATCTCAGTGGCTCCTTTAATCTTTTGCAATGGTGGAAAGACAAAGAAAAATACTTTCTGGTTTTTTCAAGGATGACCCAAGGCATTTAACTATTCAAGATTCAGTAGTGACATCAGAGAGCGCTTTCAGTCAAGCAATACTTCAACTCGGTGATAATAGAGTGTCTATGAGGGAGAGCTTGGAAAAATTAATACTTTTCAGAGATTGGATCCGTTCGGAAATAAAAAATTTTGGGCTTGCTGAATCCAACAAAAGAAAGTCGAAGCTTACGAAGAAATGCTAGCTTAACTTGCGGCTGATGTTGCTTCGCCTGCCAATAGAAGCGGCAATGACCAAGCTACTTTTTCGCCACCACCAACGAAAATTCCTTCGGACTTTGAAGGATTTATGAAGTTTGTAAGAGATACCATGCAACCTGTATGAACAGAAATTAGTATGTATTATGTAACTTGTATTTTGGCACATCTTGATTAGTTTTTTTCCTCAATTGTGGTATCAAAACCTTGTTGTGCTCATTCCATAGGATGGAGGAGACTAAGAAAAATATTGCCATATTTTTCTAATGCTATAATAAAAGCACAAGGCATTGCTTTGAATATCTCTTTACAATATTTCTGTCTATAAATTTGAATTATAAAACTTAGGTCACAATACTACCATAAATTTATAAGTAATTGCCTTAGATATTTTTTTAACATCTTTTTGTCTCTAATATTTATATAATTTAAAAAATATCTATTTATCCGTTGGGTTCACTTAGCCCGCGGGGTCGGCCCATTTAGCCTGGGACCATGAGTTTGTGGGCCTGGTTCTCGGCCGATTCCTACAAAAAAACCATTTAGCCAGAAAACACTAGGACCGTTTATATAGGGACCAGCCCGAAATTGGGATCGGGACTGTTTGGACCGGCCCACTTGGCCCATTTAGGGACCGGACCGGTCCACATGCCACCCCAAATTCGGGGTGCCAAATTTTGTCCTACAATTCTTCCTAACTAATGTTATTGAGAAGAAAACATGTACAAAACTATAACGAACGCCTTTGTTTTTCAAAAATTTGAAATGTAATGACCCGACGGGTCGTTTTGAGCCCTAGCGCGTCATTCAGCAGTCTGAGGTCATGAGCAGCTTCATTTCAAGTATTGTGACTTGTGCGTGTGGTCGGAATTGAATTTCTGGAAGTCCAGAGTTGATTTGGAAGGAGAATTTTTATTTTGGAAGATTAAAGTTGAAAGAATGAACTAGGATTAGAATTTTAAGTAAATGACCTCGGAATCGGGATTTGAAGGTTCCAGCAGGTTCGTATGATGATTTTGGACTTGGGCATATGCCCGAATTGAGTTTTGGATAACCCGGGAGTGTTTTGATGCCTATTGTGGAAATTGGCATTTTGGAAAAAATTTCATAAGTTTAGTTTGAAGTGTATTTCAGTGTTATCGATGTTCGTATGAGATTCCGAGACTGTGAATAGTTCCGTATGGTAATTCTGGAGTTGGAGGTGCGATCGAAAGTGAATTCGGAGGCCCGTAGGTCATTTTGAAGCCATTTGGCTAAAGATAGAAATTTAAAAGTTTTTGAGAAGTTTGACCGGAAGTGGACCTTTTAATATCAGGGTCGGAATCCGATTCTAGAAGTGAGAGTAGGTCCGTAATGTCAAATATGACTTGTGTGCAAAATTTGAGGTCAATCGAACGTGATTTGATAGGTTTAAACACCGGACGTAGAAGTTTGAAAATTTGAAGTTCATAAAGCTTGAATCGGGGTGTAATTCATGATTTTAGCGTTGTTTGATATGATTTGAGGCCTCGAGCAAGTTCGTAACGTGTGTTGGGATTGGTTGGTAGGTTGGGTTGGGGTCCCGAGGGCCTCGAGTGAAATCCGGGTGGTTAACGGATCAAATTTGGAAGTTGAAGAATAGCTGAAGGATCTGGTTGCTGGTGTTTCCGCTTCTGCGGTTGGGTAGCCGCAGAAGCGGCCTCGTAGAAGCGAAAGGGGAGACGCATAAGCGATTTATTGTCGAACTCTTGTGGTCCACAGATGCGGTCAAGGTTCCGTAGAAGCGGGACCGCATCTGCGGAAGGCGGATCGCATAAGCAAAAATGGGAGGTCCAGTGGAAGCCGCAGAAGCGGCTGGCTATCCGCAAAAACGAAAATATTTCCGCAGAAGCGAAAATACCTGGAGGCAGAAGGTTATTTTAAATCGGGAGATGGTCATTTATCTCCCATTTTCCACTTAGTATGGGCGATTTTAGAGAGCTTCAAGAGGGGATTTTCATCATCAATGTTAAGGTAAGTTATCCCCACCTATTTTGAGTCAAATACATTAATTTTGTATGGATCTGGGCATGAAAATTAGTATTAAAATTGAGGTTTTGGTGGGAAACCTAGAAAATAATTATTCTTGGAATTTAACCACGATTTCAGGGATAGAATTTAGTGAAAATTATATATTTGAGTTCCTAAGGTCATGGGTAGACTTTATCTTCGAAATTTTTTAGATTTCGGGCACATGGGCCCGAGGCGTTTTGGTCAACTTTTCGTTCGGGGTTAGGAATTGTTACAAATTGGGCTGTAAAGTTTAATTGAGCATATATTAATGGATTTGTATAATCATTGACTAGTTTTAGAGCATTGTGCGTTGATGCAAGTCTTCGGAGGAGTGTAGAATGCCGGTTATGAGTCTTCGGATCGAGGTGAATCTCCTTTCTAACCTTGTAAACGGGAATTGTCCCCATAGGTGAAATAATTGATTATGTGCTCCTATATGCGGGGGCTACGTACGCACGAGGTGACGAGATTCCGTGCGTAGCTACTATTATGCTATTGTCCGGATAGTTAGGACCCATAAGCATGTTATACTTGGATTATTTATGGACCCATTGATAGCTTGAATTGTTTAAAGCACCTTGGATTAGTAAAGGAATTTAAAAAGAGATAAAAAGAGAAATTGTCTTATTCGGATAAATATCCCCGATGAATTCTTAATTGTCTACTTGAGCATGTATTTTATGTGTACCTACGTCACATGCATAATTCGCGAGCAGGGTATGTGTTTATTTATGGAATGGGCCGAACGCCTCAGCATATTAAATAGATGCATCTATGGTTCGGGCCGTTCGACCCTCGGCAGTGCACATTTTGCATTCCTGTTAGATCGGGCCGTCGCCTAGGTGTGATTTGCACATGTTATTTTTCTTTTTGGAATTTTAAATGTGAAATTTGCCTTCGTGGCTTGATATAAATTGATACGATATTAAAGAATAAACCTTGAAAGCCCTTGATCATTTGTTGAAAGTGTTTACCTGTTTTTTGGCTTCGTGAATTAAAACTACTATATAAATCCATGACTTTCCTCACATTTCTAGGATATTGATAATCGACCTCTAGTAAGTGTCGAAGTTGATCGTCTCATCTCTACTTATTCTAGATTAGGCAGGATACTCATTGAGTACACATTGTTTACATACTCATACTACACTTCTATGCATTTTTGTTGCACAGGTATATGTATCTCTAGCAGCCTACTAGGCATTGCAGCGCGGATGATTCTGGGACTAGGTGAGCTGTATTGTTCGAGGCGACCCGCAGCTAGTATAGTTCCTTTTAGCATTTTTATATTCATTCCCTTTCCACTGTATTTTGGACAGATGTTGTATTTTATTTTCTTTATCAGAAGATACTCATGCACTTGTAACATCGGGTTCTGGGATGGTTTTCGAAAGATGTGTACTAATAGTTATTACGAAATTTGAATTGAAGTAAAGATTGTTTTAATTATGACAAATGGAAGGAAAAATCCTAGATTTTCAAAGGTATTAAAAGAGAATTAAATTGATAAATTTAGTTGGCTTTCCCGACAGAGGTGTCTGGCGCCACCACGACCCTTATTGGATTTTGGGTCGTGATAACATGGTATCAGAGCACTAGGTTCCCGTCGGTCTCACGAGTCATGAGCAAGTCTAGTAGAGTCTCGCGGAATGGTAAGAGACGTCTGTGCTTATCCTCGGGAGGCTACAGGGCTGTTAGGAGTACTTCCCTTCTTGATTTCCTTATCGTGTAGTTCAATTCCTTTGAGGCTTATGCCTTTGATTTCTTCCTGCTCAATCTTACGTGAGGAATTGTTATAAATCGAAAGTTGAAGAATTGAAATGACACTACAAATGTGGTACGGGATGATTCTCCCGATATAGTTGATTTGATTATTATGGTCACCTTTTGGAAGGATATTCTATTGTTTCAGCTCAGTAGCAGAACTTCTAAGAGCCTTGAGGCTAGGCACATGTTTCCATAATGCTTATGAGCGATTATTTCGCAGTGTTGTTGTGATGGTAGGGTGTTTGCCCACGTGTCGGGGCAGCGAATGAATTGAAGGGAGGTTTACTCAGTGTGTAATCAAAGGGATTCAGTATTTTATTCCCGGCAGGGGAAAGACAATCGAACTAAGGATGGTCAGACATGGACTGGTGGAAGTAATAAAACGTGGTAATTGTAAGCGTGGTGCAGTTCTCCTCTATATGGGGGTGCTGTTGTCCTAATTGAACGCTTTAAGTTTGTCAGTGTTATGACCTGCTACAATTCGCCTTGGGGCAAGATATTGTGAAATAGTATTAGAGATACAACTATCAGATATCGCAGGGTGCAGTGGTTCTGGATTGAATCAGTATTTCAATATGGCGGTTCGAGAAAGATGACCTTCAGAAAAGTTTGGAGTTAGTAGCAAATTGTGGATTCAAGCGCTATGAAGATAAATTTTATTAAGAAAACGACTGAGCAACAAAAGGTGAGCAGGACATATGGGAAGTTTCAGGCGGACTTTTAAACTTCTAAAGGGCTAGACTTAGGGAGCGTAGGCCGAGCAGTTGATTAAAGAAGTGAGTTTGCCCAAAGTGGGAGAGCAGCGAAGTTGCGTAGGGGTTTGGTAAGGGAAAACTATGCACCTTAAGGGAGTCTGGAACGACTTGGGAATATTGGTGCTTAATTATTGGCGTCTACAAATCTAATTTGAAGTAGGGATTCTTGTGCGACCGGAGATTTAATATAACGGAAAGGAGCCGCTTAAATGAAGAAAGATGCAACATAACTTTGAAGTGGAAGGATGTTGTTACACATTTAATGGATGTCCGCGAGGGGTGAATGGACTTGTGCAGCTGGAGAGTGAGCTCGGACTCAGGATGGGTTGTTGATGTCGTAGTGATTGTACCCCAAGCAGCAGCGTTGGAAGATGCCGGGGAGTGATTTCTACAGGTAGGGTATTCCTGCGAGCAGGTTAGCAGTCGAGTGGTTGGCGAGACTTCTGCGAAAAGTCTACTGGTTATGCAGCAAAGGGAATTGTTGTGTGAATGTTGTTAATGATTTAGAGTATCAAATTGGGTTTCAAAGGTAAGATATCGAGAATGTTGGCGATTGATTGCGCAATGTTATGTCAATAAGAGATTAAAAATCCCGGTGAACTCCACAGTTTTGTAATAGTGGCTTCGAGCTAAGTAGGAGAGTCCCACCGTCTATGATTGGGTTGCATAGTTAACTACTTGCAAAGTTTCTGGTGATTAGCATATTGATGGGTTATTTCAGCTACAGGAAAGGAACATAAGTAGTAATTTGAGCAAATGAATTATTAACGGTGTGCTATCGTTAGCCTTATTGGCCCATGTTCAGACTTGGGGAGTGATTCTATCGGGTCCTCCGTTGAGAATCATGGAGTTGATTATATTCGGGCCAAGTCAGAGCGGGCAACTCTCAGCAATGGTCCTAGCGGATTCAAAGAGGTAAAATATGGTGTCTAATGGTTTTGAGCCTATAGGTACGGTCAAGAACTAAGCTTGGTAGTGGCCTATGGGAAGAGGCGCAGAATGTTCTATGATGTTTGTCTTGCGACGTAGCAATGGGGAAGTACAAAATGGTTCGTGGGATTTGAGGCAGCAGGGTCTCGTGGTTCAAGGTCACTTAGGATAAGTGCGGATGAAGTATGTTATACATTGAATGGAGTTTGTATTATTTCTAAGGCAATCAAGGGTAAATTGGAAGAAGATAGGTTTGTTAGAGGTAGTTGAAATGGCATATTGGGGCCAGCGATCAGTTCATTTCGCATGATCAAGTTATGTGTATGATTTGTGGCGCTACGTGAGAGGCCTGTCGGCCTCCGTGACTGATGTTATTCATAAGCATTCTTCTGTTATGGCTTGTTAAGTGGAAGCGGATTCCGGAAGGGCTATGGTGGCTTGGATCACTACTGGCAGATTTGCATATTCTACGGTTATGGGAATTTACCTGTGTGTAGCTATGATTCCCCTGAAGTGAGTTAAGTGCAAAGTTCTTATATGATGAAGTGTTGAAATGATAATGGTTTCGGAGTTATGATGAAAATCGTGTTCTATCATATATTGGCACGTTGGGTGCAGTGAGTAGCATGGATATTCGAAGTGAGGATCAAGGTTGCAGTTTGGTACTGGTAAGGATGTCATGGGCTCGGATGAGCAAGGGAAGGGTTGAATGATTAAAGTAAATTGGTGTTGTCTTCAGCGTCACCTGAGATCGATGTTTTGTGAAAAAGGCTTTGTATCCTGGTTAAGGATTCTTGATCGCTTTTCAGCGCTAGTGCGGCCGATGGTTTGGATAAGCGGACCCGTTATTTATTTTGGAAGATTGTGGGAGCATGTACTACAGGAATATTGTAAAAGTGTGACATGTAGTCACTTGATTAACTAAAGATTTAAACCAAGTATGAGGATTGTGGTAATATCATAAATTTGAGAATTTAGGCTTGGAGGGCACAATGGTTATCGGGTTATGAACTGAGGAGGATGCTCCGGTGATGATGTCACGACCCGAATTTTCCACCCTCGGGAGTCGTGATAACACCTACTAATAGGAGCTAGGCAAGCCAATCATCAATTACCTCTTTTAACGAACTACGACAATATTAGAAATAATAAAATATTTAATAATAAAGCGAAAGTCTCAAACATAGTTAACTGAAAGAAACGCGGAAGTATAACAAATCCTCTACCCAAGACTGGTGTCACAATACTCACGAACGTCTAGAGAATACTAAATACAATGTTTGAATGAAACATAAACTGTCTACTTCGGTACAAATGATAACAAACTGAACTAAATAGGAAGGACTCCAGGCCTACGGACGTCATCAAGGCTACCTTGGATGTCCCTGGATTGGAAGCTCGCTCCCAGAATGCTACTGCTACTCAAATACTGCTCCAACACCTAGATCTGTGCAAAAAGATGCACAGAGTGTAGCATCAGCACAACCGACCCCATGTGCTGGTAAGTGCCTGGTCTAACCCCGGCGAAGTAGTGACAAGGCTAGACCAGACTACTAGATAAACCTGTGCAGATATATATACAAGTACAACAAAATAATAGCGGAAAGTAAACAATTAAAACTGGGAGGGAAACATGCTTGTGGGGTAGCAGATAAAACGAAATATCAAGAATAACAAGAAAACTACATCTGATTTCTTCTAACACAGAATAAGGGAAAAAAACTACTTTCACTTGTTTCAATTTCCTCTCGTTGCAGGCGTGCAACTCGATCCCATTTCTCAAAATATCACGTGGTAGGCGTACCACTCGATCCCATTTCATAATATCACATGGTAGGCATACCACTCGCTCCCATTTCATAATATCATGTGGTAGGACTACCACTCGCTCCCATTTCATAATATCACGTGGTAGGCGTACCACTCGCTCCCATTTCATATTATCACGTGGTAGGCGTACCACTCGCTCCCATTTCATAATATCACGTGGTAGGCGTACCACTCGCTCCCATTTCATAAGATCACGTGGTAGGCGTAACACTCGCTCCCATTTCATAATATCACCTGGTAGGCGTACCACTCGCTCCCATTTCATAATATCATGTGGTAGGCGTACCACTCGCTCCCATTTCATAATATCACGTAGTAGGCTTACCACTCACACCCATTTCATAATATCACGTGGTATTACGAAATGGGAGCGAGTGGTACGCCTACTACGTGATATTATGAAATGGGAGCGAGTGGTACGCCTACCACGTGATAT
>MU676033.1:131589-152458 GCA_026770625.1 Nicotiana glauca
AGATTGCTCATGTGACCCCCTCCATATATTTCACAAAAAACATGAACCTGTTGTACCTGTTGCTTGTTGATGCCCAAGTTCATCTGGCTGACTTGATTTGTCAGTGCAGAAATCTGTGCTGATAATGCCGAGATGACATCTAACTCAAGAACCCCTGCAGACTTTTGCACTGTGTATCTGCTACTCTCTCCCTGCCAATCGGGATTGCTCTTGGAGAATTTGTTCAACAATGCATATATCTCATCAAAGCTTTTCTCCAATACCTGACCTCCAGCTGCAGCATCTACCACAATTTTTGTTTCAGAATGCAACGCTTCTATAAAAGTGTGAGCTAATACTTTATTCGTCTGATTATGATGAGGACAGTCTCTGAGTAGCCCTTTGAACCTCTCCCAAGCTGAATATAAAGATTCACCTGCTTTCTGTTTGAAGGCAACTATTTCACTTCGGATCTTTGCAGTTTTGCCGGAAGGAAAGAACCTTGCCAAAAATTTTCTTGCCAAATTGTTCCATGATGTAATAGAATTTGCTGGTTCTGCCTTTAGCCATCGCTTAGCCTCGCCCAACAGAGAAAATGGAAAGAGTGTGAGCCTTACATAATCCGTAGTGACCCCGTTAGTGATATAAGTATCACTAATCTCCAAGAAGTTCAGAATATGCTGCTGTGGATCCTCGTGTGGAAGACCCATGAATTGCCCATTTGCATGAAGCAGCTGGATCATACTCTGTTTCAGTTAAAAGTGCCCAGTGATCCTTGGCTTCACTATACTGGAGGTGACATTAGCAATGCTTGGCATCACCACCTCCTGAACAGCCATGGGTTGCCCTTCTGCCATGTCCACAGGAAATTGAACAAATGCCTGAGTATTATTCGTATCCCTTGCTTCCCTCAACCTCCTTTGAAATGTTCTCTCAGGTTCCGGATCAAAGCCTTGAAGTCGGTCCTGGCTTCGGATCCTACGCATTCAATCAAAGTTCCTGAGATTTGAGCAACAATCAAGTAAAATTAGACTCGATGAAATAAACAATTAAAGCATAAACTAGCAAGTAGCTAATATTAAGTTCCCCGGCAACGGCGCCAAAAACTTGTTGGTCCCAAACGCACACGCAAGTATACGTGGTCGTACAAGTAATAAAGTGATAAGTTGAGTGTCGAACCCACAGAAACTTATATCTACTACTCACTAATACACCAATATTGTTATTCCGTCAAGCCAAATTCGAATTCAAGATGTTTAATTATGCTAATTATAATCTTAAATAATACTAAAATTATCAAGTATCAAGTTGATTGTTGTGTACTTAATAGAGACAAATATTCAAGGGTTGTGATTTATTCACCAATTGTATTGTATTTTAACTAACTATCTCTTTCATATAATTCACTCATGGTTGTTAATTAATCGATAAATGCTCTCATAGCCTTCTCCCGAAGTACTAATCACCTATTCTTAATAGATCAACGTATATATTCCTATGAAATTAATCTATTAAAAACGTAGTAAAATCACGACATTTAATTAAGTAAGGTGATTACGTATATTCCTATCCTAACCACAAATCCGCTCCCCTTGAGGGTTAAGATCCTGCTCTGTTTAATTCTTCTCTAATCTAAACATGGCTTTTCCAAGCATAGTATAGATAGTAAATAGAACTTAACTGCTGGCCAAACAATTAAGCAATTAAACATAGAATCAAAGAAACAACCATATCCAAATGAATTATAATCAAGATCTAGTTAATTTCAAACCACAATATTTATGGCTACATCACAACCCCAGAATAATGGATGTTTTAGCCACTCATGTTCATACAAAACTCAACAATAATAATCTTAAACATAATATGAACAAGTAACTAAGAGAAAGTTTAGAAGAACTCTTTTAATTCTTGCTCCAAGATGATATATTTCTCCTCCTTTCTTAGCTCCAAGATTGGTCTTCAATGGCTTTTCTCTCAAGATCCTCCTCTCCTTGCACAAAATCTGATCTCTCCCTCAATAATGGAGCTTTAATTCATGTTAGTTGAGTGGATACCTTTCATATTGACAATTTTACCCCTCAATAATTGATTTCCCGGACTGGATTAGCGCGGGCGCGCTAAACTCGCGCTAATGCCCGCGCTAATGGAGTTTCTTTCTGCCTCAACTCGCGCTAAACTAGCGCGGGCGCGCTAATGCTCGCGCTAATGGAAATTCGGTAAAATGCAAAAAATAAAAGTTGTAGCCCTTTGAAATAGCTTTCCATCAATATATTATGGAGCCCAAACGGAGTTCTGAGCAAAAAGTTATGGGCATTTTACTCAACTTGATTCCAACTTGATTTATTTAGCTTTTACTCATACTTCAAAGTCTCAAATTACTCAATTTCATCCCGAATAAATTCTTAAGTTGGAAACTCTTCCTGCAAGACATAAATCATGAATTTAGTATAATTCATAATCATTTGAGCTCAAACATTTGTAAAATACAGTAATTAAAGTGTTGTTACAACGATTAAAATACGAGTTTTTAGCCTATGATTAGCTTGCCCGACATAGGTGTCCAGTGCCACCATAACCCTTAATGGATTTTGAGTCGTGACATGAAATTCGTGGCGGAAAAGGAGAACGAAAGGGAGGAAGAGGCAATTAGGACGGGCGATGGATGAAGTGTGTTGTAGACGAGAGCTTTAAGGAGAATCGGAGAAGAAAGTGATTTGCTCCTTTCTTTTCCGCCGTTAGTCTTAAGCCTATCACGACGTTTGTTTTAACTTGTTTTGAATTTTTTTCCCAATCATTTCATAATTATGTAGCTTTGAACTGAAGGGGTTCACCTTTTCAAACATAATGGTCTATTCTTGTCCACTACTTCGTCCCTTTCAATTTAGGTAAGATGTTTGGCACAAAGTTTAAGGAAAAAAGATTTTCAATATGTGAAGCTAAAAGTTTAAGAGACAAAATCTTAATGGGGCTAAAATATTTGTGGGGACATAAAATCTTCTCATTAAAGATAAAGTGATTAAATAAAAAATTTATAGTTAAATTATTTTTAAATATAGTAATGTATCATTCTTTTTAGAATATGCCAATAATATGTGTTATCTAAATTGAAACGGAAGGTATTATATATAAATGACAAAACTATGTTTACTCCTATTCTTATGGGACTATATAGGTTTTTTCTTTAGTGTTAAAATATTCATTAAGTATGTACAAAAATTAAATTGAGAGCTCAATTGCTAATACTTGAGATAGATGTTGTAAAATTCAAAATCCATATAAAATAAATCTTGAATTTGCCTTTAGCTCTAAATTTTTTTAGAGGTCTTTTGGATTCGCGAACAAAATTTTGCTTAGATTATGGTACAGAAATTACAATACTGGAACTAATATTTCCTTTTATTATAATATCTCCTTGGATTATTTAACTCTTGTGATCTATTTAGTGTGGGCTCCAGTCCCATTTGTGAAAGTTTGAATTGAGAATTGTGTTTTCTTTGAATGAAGAAAAAATGAAAGACAAATTTTCTTGTGTTTATACTATAGTGAGGTCATTAATGATATCACGTGAGTAATTTCTTTCCTATAAGTAGCACGGTTTTATTTTAGTTGAAGGCACACCAACAAAGAGAGAAAGAAAGAGTGAGGTTTCACAGATAAGGTATAAGAAAATAGTCTGTGAGAAAAATAGAGTGAGCGATATTAAAGTGAGATGGGAATATCAAAAGAGGGTTATTTCTTTTAATTGTTGTAGTGGTCTTTGGAGTATTTTACTCGGACCTACAAAGTGTAAAACTCCTTACTATAGTGATATCAGTTGCGCCTCTGGGGGCCGTGGTTTTTTCCCTTATTAAAAAGGGTTTTCCACATAAAAATTTTGGTGTCGTTGTTACTCTTTTATTCTTGTTAGTTACCGTATCTCGGTGCTACATTATTATTCTGCTTTTATTACCGTGAATATTATTTTTTTGGGGGTTTATTCCCAACAACTGGTATCGGAGCACAGGTTCTGCTCGTTCACTGAAATACTATTCAATGTCGATAGTACTATACTGAGTGAAAAATAAAAATATCCGGAGTAAAGTACGAGGGAGCAAAATTCAACGGAGATAACAGTTTCTCAACATGGCAAAGAAGGATGAGGGATCTGCTCATCCAACAAGGATTACACAAGGTACTAGATGCTGATGTCAAAAAGCCTAATATTATGAAAGCTGAGGATTGGGCTGACTTGGATAAAAGAGCTGCTAGTGCAATCAGGTTGCACTTATTAGATGATATGGTAAATAACATCATTGATGAAGACACTGCACGTGGAATTTGGACAAGGTTGGAAAACCTATACATATCCAAAATGCTGACAAATAAATTGCACCTGAAAAAGCAGTTATACGCCCTACACATGGGTGAAGGTACGAATTTTTTGTCACATTTAAATATATTTAACGGACTAATCACACAGCTTGCTAACCTTGGAGTGAAAATCGAGGAAGAAGATAAAGCCATATTGCAATTGAACTCGTTGCCATCTTCGTACGATAATTTGGCAACAACCATCCTGCACGGTAAGACTACTATTGAGTTGTGTCACGACCCAAAATCCACTAAGGGTCATGATGGCGCCGGACACCGCTGTCAGGCAAGACAACTTAATCAATCGATTAACTTCTCTTTTTAATACCTTTGAAATCTAGGAATTTTCCTTCCATTCTTCATAGATAAATAAAAAAAGATCACCACTTAAATTCAAATTAAATAATAAACGATTAGTACAAATTTTTCGAAAACCATCCCAGAACTCGGTGTCACAGGTACATGAGCATCTACTCTTAAGGAAAATAAAATACAACATCCGTCCAAAATACAATGGACAGGAAATAAATACAATATGTTGAAAGGGATTATACTAGTTGTGGGTCGTCTCGAATAATGTAACTCACCAAGTCCCCGAATCATCCGTGCTGCTACGCCTAGTAGGCTGCTAGCGGTACATATACCTGTATAACAAACATGCACAGAAGTGTAGTATGAGTACGTAATTAACGTGTACTCAATGAGTATCTCGTCTAATCTCGAAGAAGTAGAGACGAGATGGTCAACTTCGACACTTACTAGAGGTCAATTAACAATATCCTAGAAATGTGAGAAAAATTATGGATTTATATAGTAGTTCTAATTCACGAAGCCAGAAAACAGGTAAACACCTTCAACAAATAATCAAGGGTTTTCAAGGTTTATTCTTTATTATTTTATCAATTTATATCAAGCGACGAAGGGCCAATTTCACATCTAAAATTCTCAAGCGACAAATAACATGCGCAAATCACACCGAGGCGACGGCCCGATCCAACAGGAATGTAAACTGTGCACTGCCGACGGTCAAACGGCCCGAACCATAGATGCATCTATTACCCCACTCGCGAATCATCCATGCGACGCGGTTAACATAAAATAAACAATCACCCTGCTCGCGAATCTTCCATGCGACGCAGGTACACATAAGATACAAAATCACCCTGCTCGCGAATCATCCATACGACGCAGGTATACATAATATACATGCTCAAATGGCCAATTAGAATCTGTTATCGGGGAATAATTATCCAAATAAAATCAATTCTCCTTTAACAATTTTTAAGAATTGAAGATTAATCCTTTTATTAATTCGCTTACTAATTCAATGTGATTTAAGCAATTCAAGCTATCAATGGGTTCATAAATAATTCAAGTATAACATGCTTTTGGGTCCTAACTAGCCGGATAATAGCATAATAGTAGCTACGCACGGACTCTTGTCACCTCGTGCATACGTAGCCCCCACAAATAGGAGCACATAATCAATTATTACACCTATGGGGACACTTCCCTCTTACAAGGTTAAAAAGGAGACTCACCTCCCTCCGAAGATCCAAACCGGCATTCCACGCCCTTCCGAAGATTCTAATTGATGCACCACACTCCAAAACTAGCCAATGATTATGAAAATCCATTAATATATGCTCGAATATTCATTACAATCTAATTTATAGCAATTCCTAACTCCGATCAAAAATTTGACCAAAGCACCCTCGGGCCCACGTGCCCAGATTCCGAAATTTTTCGAAGATAAAGATTACTCATGACCTTAGGAACTCAAATATATAATTTTCACTAAATTCCATACTCAATATAGTGGCTCAATTTCAAGAATAAAATTTTTAGGTCTTTCTACCAAAATCCCAAATTTTTCTATAATTTTTATGCCCAAATCCATGTATAAACCTTGTATTTAACTCAAAGCTAGCATAAATTACTTACCTCATAACAAGTGACGAAAATGGCGCCTTAAAGTTTCTCCCCATTGACTCAAATGGAAGAAAAATGGGGTTGAACTGAACTCAACCCCGAATTTTGAAGACCTCATTGCTCCAGTCATTTTCGCACCTGCGGACCCTGGGCCGCTTCTGCGGTTCGCAGGTGCGGTCACCAGGCCGCTTCTGCGATCCACCCTGGCCACCCCAGCTTCCGCTTTTGTGCTTCCTTTTCCGCAGGTGCGGTCCCGCATCTGCGACTCCCTGACTGCATCTACGGTCCCAGCCCCCCTCACCAAAATCCGCATCTGCGGCCCAAACTTCGCAGGTGCGGAAATACCAGATACCAGCTGCAGCAGATTTTCTTTAACTCCAAAATCAATCTGTTGACCACCCGAAATCCACCCAAGGCCCCTGGAACCTCATCCAAACCTACCTCCAATCCCAAAACACATTATGGACTTGCTCAAAGCCTCAAATCATATCAAACAACTTTAAAATCATGAATTACACCCAGATTCAAGCTTTATGAACTTTGAACTTTCCAACTTCTACTTCCGATGTTTAAACCTATCAAATGATGTCCGATTGACCTCAAATTTTGCACACAAGTCATAATTGATATAACGGACCTACTCCAACTTTCGGAATCGGATTCCGACCCCGATATCTAAAAGTCCACTTCCGGTCAAACTTCTCAAAAACCTTCAATTTTCTATCTTTAGCCAAATGGCTTCAAAATGACCTACGGACCTCCGAATTCACTTCCGATCGCGCTCCCAACTCCAGAATCACCATACGAAGCTACTCCCAGTCTTGGAATTCCAAACGGACATCGATAACACAATAATGCACTTCAAACCAAACTTATAAAATTTCTTCCAGAATGCCAACTTCCACAATAGGTGCCAAAACGCTCCCTGGTCATCCAAAATCCGATTCGGGCATACGCCCAAGTCCGAAATCATCATACGAACCTGTTGGAACCTTCAAATCCCGATTCTGAGGTCATTTACTCGAAATTCCAATCCAAGATCATTCTTTCAACTTTAAGCTTCCGAAATGAGAATTCTTTTCCCAATTCAACTCCGAACTTCCCGAAATTTAATTCCGACCACGCGTACAAGTCATAATACCTGAAATGAAGTTGTTCATGGCCTCTAACTGCTGAACGGAGCGCTAGGACTCAAAACGACCGGTGGGGTCGTTACATTCTCTCCCACTTAAACATACGTTCGTCCTCGAACGTGTTGAGATCTTCACTGGAGTTGTCTAAAATTGCTGCTTAACTTCTCATGCGCCTTCCCGTTCTACCACAACTCAGTTGAGCATATTAGCTCGATCATATCTGAAGATATTCTCTTCTGTTTAAGCAGATGCGCCTTAAAGTCCAATTCCAACATCTAGAACATCAAAACTAGGCATGTTTCTATCATGCGCTCATCATATCAATAAATACACGTTGTACCCAGACGTGACTGCATAACTTTGCTGAATTCACAACTTGTACCACTTTACTCATAGGATCATCATAACTTTCTCTGATCAATAAATCGAAATTCAACGAATCCGAGGCTCCCATTGCACCTCTTGACCTACATAGATTTTACTCTATCCCTTACGATACCGCCAAGATGGAAAATATGTGCAGAAATTCATAACCAACTTCCGGGTCAACAAATTATTAGTCTATACCCCTGACAAAAATCATCACCTCCTTCAGGACCAAATAATAGTCTTATCTCCATAATATACTTCATATACTCAGATTGCACTAATCATAAATCCAAAAATCTCGTCTCACCCAGTACGAATTGCTCAGGCAATAAGCCACCCCAGACATAGTCAAAAGTCTCCTATGATGCCACAATGTGCCAATAGGCCACCAATTCGAACGCGATACGAAAGGAAAGCAAACTCTGGAAGGAATTACCTAACTCACGCACTAATACGGACTTTCCTTAGAAAACAGGAAGCAAAGCATACAAAATAGCATATAGAAAACTATACCCAACATCACACTGTTGCGGCGCGCAACCCGATTCACACAGCATAGCCATGGCGGCGTGCCACCCGATCCTCACAACATAACCATGGCGGCGTGCCACCCGATCCAAATAACATACCCACGGCGGCGTGCCACCTGATCCACATGTAGAACTCATACAAGGAGATGCACATCGAGCTAAAATTGCTCATTACAATAAATTACCGAATCTCAGTCATAAGCACTCTAACTGTATAGTACCATTCCCTGGAGAGACATATACGCTATAATCCACAACTCTAGCACAACTAAGGTACAATACACGATCTGAATCTCAAGAGCCATCCTGCTCATATAACCTCATCTTTATGCGGAACCTCAACACGTAAGAAGTTTACCAAGCCGTCTCACAACTCACACGGTGCAATACATCATTACATGAAATAGCTGAAGATGAAATAACACCCTGACTACTCCATAAGGAGCACATTGCTGAAATGAACACAACTGGCCTGACATAGAGCCCCTATTCACATTTGATTCTATCCACCGACCTCAAGTCGATTCTGATTGCACTGACTAGGCCAATAACCTCTCCAAGGTCCATACCAATTTCCCTCTTCTCATAACGCACAAGGACAACCATCATAACCGGAGCGAACCTCCACAGTCCATAACCCAATAACCAGAGTTCCCTCCAGGCATAAATTCTCAAACTAATGGTATTACCACCATCCTCATACCTGGTTTAAATATTTGATCAATCAAGTGACCACATGTCACGCTTATACAATCTTCCTGAGGGACACGCTCCCATAACTTTCCAAAACACACAACAGGTCCGTACATCCAAACCACCGGCTGCACCAACGCTGAATCAAGAATCATTAACCAGGATGCAAAGCCTCTTTCACAACACATCGATCTCAGGTGACGCTGAATACAATACCAATTTACTTCAATATTCCACCCTTTTCTTGCTCATCCGAGCTCGTGACATCCTTACCAGCACCAAAATGCAACCTCGACCCTCACTTCGAATTTCTATGCTGCTCACTACACCCAATGTGCCAACACACAATAGAACACGATCCTCATCGTAACTCGAAAACCATTAATATTTTAACAGTTCATCACATAAGAACTTTTCACTTAACTCACTTCAGAAGAATCATAGTAACGCATAGGTAAATTCCTATAACCATAGGATATGCAAATCTCTAAGTTGTGGTCCAAGCCACCACAGCCCTTCTGAAATCCGCTTCCACTTAACAAGCCATAGCAGAAACATGCTTCCGAATAACATAAATTACAGCGGCCGACAAGCCTCACACGCATCATCACAAATCACACACATAACTTGTTCACGCGGAATGAGCTGATCATTGGCCCCAATATGCCAATTCAACTATGGCTAATCAATCTACCCTCTTCCAATTTATCCTTGCTTGCCTTAGAAATGATACTAACTCCATTCAACACATAACATACTCCATCTACACTCACCCCGACTGACCTTGAGTAACGAGACCATGCTATCTCAAATTCCACGAACCATTTCATACCTCCCAATTGCTACATCACAAGCTAAAACATTCCGGAACATTCTGTGCCTCTTCTCATAAGCTGTTTTCCAAGCTTGATTCTTAGCCGTACCCATAGGCTCAAAATCGATAGGCATCACACTTTAACTCCTGAATTCACTAGGACCATCACTGAGAGCCACCCTCTCTAACTAGGTCCCAAATATAATCCACCCCATAAATCTTATAACACACGAATACCCTCTCGACGAGGCACCAGGCGAAGCCACTTCCTCTGAAACCTGCATCTATACAAGGCATAACTCTTGAATCTTTTCCCAAGTTCACACAAGAGCCAATAAGGCCAACCATAGCATGCCCCCAACAATTCATCTACTCATTTTACCATTTATGGTCTTTTCCCGTAGTTGGAATAACCCATCAATATGCTAATAACTAGAAACCTCACGAGCAGTTACCTTTGCAACCCCATCATAAGCGGTGAGACTCTCTCTCACTTAGCTTGAAGCCATCATACCACAAATCTGGAATTCACCCATCCTCTTTATCTCTTATTGACATACCCTCACGTAATCAACCGCCAAAGTTCTCAGAATCATTTGGTAAACACCCCCTTTTAATACTCTGAATCATCAACCCCATTCGCACGACCAATCTCTTCGCTGTATAACCAATAGAATTCTTCGTAGAAGCCTCGCCAACCACGCGACTGCTAACCTGCTCACAGGGAATAACCCACATGTGGAAATCACTTCCCGACATTTTCCAATGCTACTGCATGGGATACAATCGCTATGGCATCAATAGCCCATCCCAAATCCAAGCTCACCCTCTAGCTGAACCAGTCCATTTACTCCTTGTGGACATCAATTAAATGTGCGGCAATATCCTTCCAATTCAAGGTTATGCTGCATCCTTCTTCATTCCAAGCAGCTCCTTTCTGTTGTACCAAATCTCCTGCCGCATAATGGACCATACTTCAATTTACATCCGCAAACTTCAATTGCCAGTCGCTAAAATCCCAGATCATTCCAAACTCTCCTTAGGTGCATAGTCATCCTACTACCAAGCCTATGTGCAACTCCGCCCCTCTCCGACTTCGGGAAAACTCGATTCTTTAATCGACAAACCGACCTGCACCTCTTATACCTGGCTTTCTAGAAGTTTTAAACACTGCCTGACACTTCCCACCCGTATTTCCTCATACCTTGCTGCTCATTTGTTGCCTTAAATAAACTCTATCTTCATGGCACTGAACCCACAATTGTTGCTGACCTTTAAACCTTTTCGACGGTCATCTTTATCGAACCGTCAACATTAGAAATTTTGATTCGATCCTAAACCACCGCACCATGCGATATCTGACAGTTGTATCTCTAATAGTATTTCACAATATCCTACCATGAAGGCGAATTGTAGCAGATTATGACATCGACAAACTTAGTACGTTCCATTAGGACCACGACATCCCATCATAAAAGAAAGCTCCACCACGCTTGCAAATACCAAGTCCCATTACTTCTACCAGCCCACATCTGACCATCCTTAGTCTGACTGTCTTCCCCTTGCCGGGAATTAAATACCGAACCCCTTGATTACATATTGAGTAAACCTCCCTTCAAGTTATTCACTGCCCCGACACGGGGGAAAATATCCTACCATCACAACAATACTGCGGAATAATCGCTCATAAGCATCGTGGCAACCTATGCCTAGCCTCAAGGCTCTTAGAAGTTTTGTTACTGAGCTGAACAATAGAATATCCTTCCATAAGGCGACTATAATAGTCCAATCAACTATAGAGGGAGAATCATCCCGCACCACATTTGTAGTGCCATTACAATTCTTCAATTTTTAATTTACAACAAGCACTTGCGTAAGATTGAGTAGGAAGAAATCCAAGGCATAAGCCTCAAAGGAATTGAACTGCACGATAAGGAAATCAAGAACGGAAGTACTCCTAACAGCTCTGTAGCCTCTCGAGGATAAGTACAGATGTCTCTGTACTGATCTGCGATACTCTACTAGACTTGATCATGACTCGTGAGACCGATGGGAACCTAGTGCTCTGATACCATATTGTCACGACCCAAAATCCACTAAGGGTTGTGGTGGCGCCGGACACCGCTGTCAGGCAAGCCAACTTAATCAATCGATTAGCTTCTCTTTTTAATACCTTTGAAATCTAGGACTTTTCCTTCCATTCTTTATAAATAAATAAAAAAGATCACCACTTAAATTCAAATTAAATAATAAACAATTAGTATAAATCTTTCGAAAACCATCCCAGAACCTGGTGTCACAAGTGCATAAGCATCTACTGTTAAGGAAAATAAAATACAACATCCGTCCGAAATACAATGGACAGAAAATAAATACAATATGTTGAAAGGGACTATACTAGTTGCGGGTCATCTCGAATAATGCAACTCACCAAGTCCCCGAATCATCCGCGCTGCTACGCCCAGTAGGCTTCAAGAGGTACATATACCTGTGCAACAAAAATACACAGAAGTGTAGTATGAGTACGTAATCAATGTGTACTCAATAATTATCTCGTCTAATCTCGAAGAAGTAGAGACGAGATGGTCAACTTCTACACTTACTAGAGGTCAATTAACAATATCCTAAAAATGTGAGGAAAATCATGGATTTATATAGTAGTTCTAATTCACGAAGCCAGAAAATAGGTAAACACCTTCAACAAATAATCAAGGGCTTTCAAGGTTTATTCTTTATTATCTTATCAATTTATATCAAGCGACGAAGGGCCAATTTCACATCTAAAATTCTCAAGCGACAAATAACATGCGCAAATCACACCGAGGCGACGGCCCGATCCAACAGGAATGTAAACTGTGCACTGCCGAGGGTTGAACGACCCGAACCATAGATGCATCTATTACCCCGCTGGTGAATCATCCATGCGACACGGACAACATAAAATAAACAATCACCTTGCTCGTGAATCATCCATGTGACGCAGGTACACATAAGATACATAATCACACTGCTCGCGAATCATACATACGATGCAGGTACACATAATATTCATACTCAAATGGCCAATTATAATCTTTTATCAATGAATAGTTATCCAAATAAAATCAATTCTCTTTTAACAATTTTTAAGAAATGAAGTTTAATCCTTTTAATAATTCACTTACTAATTCAATGTGATTTAAGCAATTCAAGCTATCGATGGGTTCATAAATAATTCAAGTATAACATGCTTTTGGGTCCTAACTACCCGGACAATAGCATAATAGTAGCTACGCACAGACTCTTGTCACCTCGTGCATACGTAGCCCCCACAAATAGGAGCACATAATCAATTATTACACGTATGGGGACATTTCCCTCTTACGAGGTTAGAAAGGAGACTCACCTTGCTCCGAAGATCCAAACCAGCATTCCACGCCCTTCCGAAGACTCTAATTTATGCAACACGCTCCAAAACTTGCCAATGGATACGCAAATCTATTAATATATGCTCGAATATTCATTACAATCTAATTTATAGCAATTCCTAACTCCGATCAAAAAGTTGACCAAAACTCCCTCAGGCCCACGTGCCCGGATTCCGAAATTTTTCGAAGATAATGATTACTCATGACCTTAGGAACTCAAATATATAATTTTCACTAAATTTCATACTCAATATAGTGGCTCAATTCCAAGAATAAAATTTCTAGGTCTTTCTACCAAAACCCCAAATTTTTCTACAATTTTCATGCCCAAATCCATGTATAAACCTTGTATTTAACTCAAAGCTAGCATAAATTACTTACCTCATAACAAGTGACGAAAATGGCGCCTCAAAGTTGCTCCTCATTGACTCAAATGGAAGAAAAATGGGGTTGAAATGAATTCAACCCCGAATTTTAAAGACCTCACTGCTCCAATCATTTCCGCACCTATGGACCCTGGACCGCTTCTACGGTTCTGTAGGTGCGGTCCCCAGGCCGCTTCTGCGATCCACCCTGGCCACCCCAGCTTTCGCTTCTGCGTTTCCTTTTCCGCAGGTGCGGTCCGCATCTGCGGCTCCCTGACCGCATCTGCGGTCCCAGCTCCTCTCACCAAAATCCGCATCTGCGGTCTTCCTGGCCGCTTTTGCGGCTCCGTACTTGCGGCCAAAACTTCGCAGGTGCGGAAATAGAATATACCAGCTGCTTCAGCTTTTCTTCAACTCTAAAATCGATCCGTTGACCACTCGGAATCCACCCGAGGCCCCCGGGACCTCAACTAAACCTACCAACCAATCCCAAAATACATTACGGACTTGCTCGAGGCCTCAAATCATATCAAACGACACTAAAACCATGAATTACACCCCGATTCAAGCTTTATGAACTTTGAACTTTCCAACTTCTACTTCCGATGTTTAAACCTATCAAATGATGTTCGATTGACCTCAAATTTTGCACACAAGACATAATTGACATTACGGACCTACTCCAACTTCCGGAATCGGATTCTGACCCTGATACTAAAAAGTCCACTTCCGATCAATGTTCTCAAAAACCTTCAATTTTCTATCTTTAGCCAAATATCTTCAAAATGACCTACGGACCTCCGAATTCACTTCTGATCGCGTTTCCAACTCCAGAATCACCATACAGAGCTACTCCCAGTCTTGGAATTCCAAAGGGACATCGATAACACTGAAATGCACTTCAAACCAAACTTATGAAATTTCTTCCAGAATGCCAACTTCCACAATAGGCGCCAAAATGCTCTTGGGTCATCCAAAACCCGATCCGGGCATACGCCCAAGTCCGAAATCATCATACGAACCTGGTGGAACCTTTAGATCCCGATTCCGAGGTCATTTACTTGAAATTACAATCCCAGATCATTCTTTCAACTTTAAGCTTCCGAAATATGAATTCTCTTCCCCATTCAACTCCGAACTTCCTGAAACTTAATTCCGACCACGCGTACAAGTCATAATACCTGAAATGAAGTTGTTCATGGCCTCCGACTACTGAATGGAGTGCTAGGACTCAAAATGACCGGTTGGGTTGTTGCAAGTTGAAAGATGTCACATCAGCTCTTCTACTCAATGAGAAGATGAGAAAGAAGCCTGAGAATCAAGGACAGGCTCTCATAAAAGTAGGTAGAGGCAGGAATTATCAAAGGAGTTTGAGAAACTATGGTAGATCCAGAGCTTGTGGGAAGTCAAAGAACCGATCCAAATCAAGAGCCAAAAATTGCTACAACTGTGATCAACCAGGTTATTTCAAAAGAGATTGCCCAAATCCAAGGAAGGGCAAAGGTGAAACCAGTGGCCAGAAGAATGACGACAACACAGCCGCGATGGTGCAAAACAATAATAATGTTGTCTTCTTTATAAATGAGGAAGAGGAATGCATGCACCTGTCAGGTCCAGAGTCGGATGGGTGGTTGACACATCGGCATCTTACCATGCCACACCGGTAAGAGATCTTTTTTGTAGATATATAGCAGGTGATTTCGGCACTGTGAGAATTGGTAACACAAGTTACTCAAAGATTGCGGGGATTGGTAACATTTGTATCAAGACAAATGTCGGATGCACATTGGTTCTAAAGGACGTGCGGCATGTACCTGATTTGCGGATGAACTTGATCTCAGGAACTACTTTGGACCGAGATGGGTACGAGAACTATTTTGCAAATCAAAAATTGAGACTCACCAAGGGATCAATGTTGATTGCAAAGAGAGTTTCTCATGGCACATTGTACAGGACAAATGCAGAAATATGCCAAGGTGAATTGAACGCGCACAAGATGAGATTTCTGCAGATTTGTGGCACAAAAGAATGAGTCATATGAGCGAGAAGGGATTGCAGATTCTTGCCAAGAAATCACTTATTTCTTATGCCAAAGGTACAACAATAAAACCCTGTGACTACTGTTTATTTGGTAAGCAACATAGAGTCTCATTTCAGACATCGTCTGAAAGAAAATTGAATATACTTGATTTAGTATATTCTGATGTTTGTGGCCCAATGGAAATTGAATCAATTGGCGGTAACAAATATTTTGTTACTTTTATTGATGATGCTTCACGAAAATGATGGGTTTATATTTTGAAAACCAAAGATCAGGTGTTTCAAGTTTTCTAGAAGTTTCATGCTCTAGTGGAAAGGGAGACAGGTCGAAAGCTAAAGCGTCTCCAAAGTGACAATGGAGGTGAGTACACTTCAAAGGAATTTGAAGAGTACTGTTCAACTCATGGGATCAGACATGAAAAGACAGTTCCTGGAACCCCACAGCACAATGGCGTAGCCGAGAGGATGAACCACACCATTGTGGAGAAGGTGAGAAGCATGCTCAGAATGGCTAAACTACCTAAGACATTCTGGGGTGAAGCAGTTCAGACAGCCTGTTACCTGATCAATAGGAGTCCATCAGTTCCATTGGAGTTTGACATCCCAGAGAGAGTTTGGACCAACAAGGAGGTGTCCTACTCGTATCTGAAGGTGTTCGGTTGTAGAGCTTTTGCACATGTACCGAAAGAGCAGAGAACAAAGCTGATGATAAATCTGTTCCCTGCATATTTATCGGATATGGAGATGAAGAGTTCGGGTACGAATTGTGAGATCCTGTAAAGAAGAAGGTCATCAGAAGTAGAGATGTAGTCTTCCGAGAAAGTGAAATTGAAACTGCTGCTAATATATCAGAAAAGGCGAAGAATGGTATAATTCCTAGCCTTGTTACTATTCCTTCTACTTCTAACAATCCCACAAGTGCAGAAAGTACGACCGACGAGGTTGCCGAGCAGGGGGAGCAACCTGGTGAGGTTATTGAGCAGGGGGAGCAACTTGATGAAGGTATCGAGGAAATGGAGCACCCCACTCAGGAAGAGGAGCAACCTCAACCTCTGAGGAGATTAGAGAGGCCAAGGGTAGAGTCATGCAGGTACCCTTCCACAGAGTATGTCCTCATCAGTGATAAGGGGGAGCAAGAAAGTCTTAAGGAGGTGTTTTCCCATCCAGAAAAGAACCAGTGGATGAAAGCTATGCAAGAAGAGATGGAATCTCTACATAAAAATGGCACGTACAAGCTGGTTGAACTTCACCACTAAAATGTAAATGGGTCTTTAAATTCAAGAAAGATGGAAATGGCAAGCTGGTTAGATACAAAGTTCGATTGGTGGTTAAAGGCTTCAAATAGAAGAAAGGTATTGGTTTTGATAAAATTTTCTCACCTGGTGTCAAAATGACTTCTATTCGAATAATTTTGAGCTTAGCAGCTAGCCTAGATCTTGAAGTTGAGCAGTTGGACGTGAAAACTACATTTCTTCACGGAGATTTGGAAGAAGAGATCTATGGAGCAGCTAGACGGATTTGAAGTAGCTGAAAGAAAACACATGATGTGCAAACTGAATAAGAGTCTTTATGAGTTGAAGCAGGCACCAAGGCAGTGGTACATGAAGTTTGACTCATTCATGAAAAGTCAAACATACATAAAGACCTATTCTGATCCATGTGTATACTTCAAAAGATTTTCTGATAACAACTTTATTATATTATTGTTGTATGTTGATGACATGTTAATTGTAGGACAAGATAGAGAGTTGATTGCAAAGTTGAAGGGAGACTTATCTAAGTCCTTTGACATGAAGGACTTAGGCCCAGCACAACAAATTTTAGGAATAAAGATTGTCCGAGAGAGAACAAGCAGAAAGTTGTGGCTATCTCAGGAGAAGTACATTGAACGTGTACTAGAACGCTTCAACATGAAGAATGCTAAGCTAGTCAACACACCTCTTGCTAGTTATCTAAAGTTGAGCAAAAAGATGTGTCCTACAACAGAGGAGGAGAAAGGGAACATGGCTAGAGTTCCTTATTCTTCAATAGTAGGAAGCTTGATGTATGCAATGGTATGTACTAGACCTGATATTGCTCATGTAGTTGGTGTTGTCAGCAGGTTTCTTGAAAATCCTGGAAAAGAACACTGGGAAGCTGTCAAGTGGATACTCAGGTACCTAAGAGGTACCGTAGGAGATTGTTTGTGCTTTGGTGGATCTGATCCAGTCTTGAAGGGTTATACAAATGAAGATATGGCAGGTGACAATGATAATAGAAAATCTACTACTAGATATTTGTTTGCATTTTCAGGGGAAGCTATATCATGGCAATCGAGGTTGCAGAAGTGTGTCGCACTCTCTACAACTGAAGCGGAATACATTGCCGCTACTGAAGCTGGGAAGGAAATGATATGGCTAAAACGGTTCCTTCAAGAGCTTGGCTTGTATCAGAAGGAGTATATTGTCGATTGTGACAGTCAAAGTGCAATAGATTTGAGCAAGAACTCCATATACCATGCAAGGACCAAACATATCAATGTGAGATATCATTGGATTCGTGAGTAGGTGGAAACGAATATTTACAGGTCAAAAAGATTTACACTAGTGAAAATCCTGCGGATATGCTAACCAAGGTAGTACCAAGAGACAAGTTTGAGCTTTGCAAAGAACTTGTCGGCATGCGCTCAAACTAGAATCTCTGGTGTAATCTCCTTCAAGTGAATGGGACTGGAGAGGGAGATTTGTGGGGTCTAGCCCTATGTGTGAAAGTTTGAATTGAGAATTGTGTCTTCTTTGAATGAAGAAAAAATGTAAGATAAATTTTCTTGTGTTTATACTATAGTGAGGTCATTAATGACATCACGTGAGTAATTTCTCTCCTATAAATAGCACGACTTTGTTTTAGTTGAAGACACACCAACAAAGAGAGAAAGAAAGAGTGAGGTTTCACAGACAAAGTATAAGAAAATAGTCTGTGAGAAAAATAGAGAGAGAACGATATTATAGTGAGGTGGGAATATCAAAAGAGGGTTATTTCTTTTGAGTGTTGTAGTGGTCTTTCGAGTATTTTACTCGGACCTACAAAGTGTAAAATTTCTTACTGTCGTGATATCAGTTGCTTCTCTCGGGGCCGTGGTTTTTTCCCTTATTAAAAAGGATTTTCCACGTAAAAATCTTATTGTCGTTGTTACTCTTTTATTCTTGTTAGTTACTGTATCTCGGTGCTACATTATTATTTCGCTTTTGTTACCGTGAATATTATTTCTGTGGGGGTTTATTCCCAACATTTAGTTCATTGCATTAAAAATATGATGTAAAATATGTAGTTTAAAACAAGTACTTGATTTTAGAAGAAAAATTTTTGATTAGAAACGCAATATTGCTATCCTACTTGTTTCATTCACGTCGTTAATCTTTGGACTCTTCTCATTTAAATACCAAAATTTCAATTTAAAATTGTACTGGTATTACGTATATTAAAAAACAAAAATACAATCATGATAAAATAATATCAAAACTTTTACCAAAAATAACCAAACGAGTGCTCAGTGCATATAACGCAGAAGTTGCGATCCATAAAATTCCAAACTAAGGGCGTACATAATTATAAAATTAAATTAAGGAGCTTAACTTTTATCAATACCAGATAATTGCACATAGGTACAAACCCACACACATACATTGCTAACTAAGTGGCTCAATCACAACTTTACAAATCTATAACCCATAAGATAATAGGCCAAAAGAGGCAAAATAAAAAACAACTGTTAATTGGATGATCGAATTTGAGAAAACAGAAATGCGAAAAGAGTTCAAGTTGTGGTTGAACGGAAGATAGGTGTTGGTTTCTGCAGGTAATCCCTCTAATTAGGGGTGTACAAAGGAAACCGATAAAACCACATCAATTTGATAATTTGAGTCAAATCGGAAAAAAAAAAACTAGACTATAATTCGATTTGATTTGGTTTGGTGTTGGAAAAAAAAACCTGAACATAATTAGTTTGGTTTGGTTTTAACTAAAAAAAATCAAACCGAAACCAAACCAACCCGACATAACATATATATAAATTTTAGATATATTTAATATATAAATATACTTATTGTGATGTAATTTATAAATATTTTTTAAACTTTTTCATAATTTTATCTTTTAAGTTATTATTTCAATGTTGGACTTAGAACTTTTGAATGTTTCAATAAGTTTTACAGTCATTCAAATTAATAACGCAAATAATACTAATAAAAGGCTAAACCAAAATCAAATCAATTGTAATGCTAACAAAATACATTCAATTCAATACTAGGAATGTCATTGTATTGAATATCTATTTTTTGTTTTGCAATTATTTAGATAAAAATGCATAACCTATTTTTATTTTTTCTTTAGCATTTTGTCATGTAATTACTGTTCCCTTATTAGTCTACTTATTTTAGCATGACTTAGTACTTTTAAATTATGTTTATTTTTATTATGGCTTTTTAATAAGCAATATTTATATTATGTAATTTTATTGTCTTTATTGTTGAGTATTTAGGATAATTCCATGACATATCTTATATTTTGTATTATTTACTTGAAAAATACCTTATATAATTATATTTTACTAGATGTAAGAAATATTTGGAGCATAAATTATATGTTTTGTGCTACAAAAATTTTACCGGAAAAAACCGAGATTGAATAATTCGAGTTTTATTATTTTGGTTTGGTTTTTAGATTTAATAACCCGACATAATTGGTGTGATTTGGTAATTGCAAAACTCAAACCAACCCGACCTACGTACACCTCTACCTTTGAGTTTCTTTTATTTGCTGCTTTTGTTCTTTTCATTTTTGCTTTTTTCTTTTTCCTTTTTCCCTTTTCTTGATACTTAGGGTGTGTTTGGTGTGAAGGAAAATTTTCTGCAAAATATTTTCCAATTTTTCGATGTTTGGTTGGCTTAAATATTTTGGAAAATATTTTCCTTATCAATTCATTTTCCTCCAATTGGAGGAAAATCTTTTCATTATCAAGAGAAGAGAAAATATTTTCCAAAGCTCCTTCTTAACCTTCCTCACCCTCACCGATCCACCCCACTCCCTCTACAAAAAAAGGTTTTTTTTTTTTTCACAAATTTTGGTTTTTCCGTTATCACTCACCCTACTACCCTCCCCTCCCTTCCCCCGGCAAAAAAAATATTTTTTTAACTTAATTTTTATTTTTTTACAATTTTAAATTTCTATTTTTTCATTTTTCTGCACCCCCACCAACCCCAACCCCCCACATGCCCTC